>JAZHYW010020742.1:0-13134 GCA_037355805.1 Ixodes ricinus
CCCCGGTCACAGTCGGAGTTTCGCGGCGTTGACATTAGCGTCGCCACCATCGGCGGCGCTGTGAATAGCGTCGCCACCGGCAGCAGCGCTTCGGTGGTGGGGGCTCTCATTAACATAAAAATACAAATATGGAACTTTGTTTGCTAACAGCGATTTTAACAAAACTTCTTCATTGTGCCATGAAAATAAAATGTAATTTATTTTGTATAATCATTTCTGTCTGTTTCTCTTTCGGTCTGAAACCAAAACTCTAAACCGACCGGGCGGAGGTTGCATGAGCACTCAACTCGCTCGCCTCGCCGGCGCCCCGGGCCTCGGCCCTTGTTGGCCCTCGGCTGCCTTGGCGCCGCCGCTCCCTCTTCCAAATTCGAAACTTTGTAACGGCAGTGTTGCTGTGCGGCTGCGCGTTGCGCCTGGTCGCATGGTTTTGTTTACCCGGTGGTCGTGCGAGCGTGGTTCCGCTCTCCGGCGTTCCGCGCGCCTGTCTAACTCGACGGATATTTTTGGTGCAAACTTTCAGAGACTGTTGAGGGATGCATTTGACGTGGCCATATCCAAATGGTGCACGAAGAGCGCAAATGCCAAGACCCACAAGTTTCTGTTTGTTCGTTTTTGTTGTTTTTTTTTCAACAAAAGACAGGTGAGTATGTATACATCCCGTACTCAGTTTTATTTGCTCAGCGAACTTGCCATTCAACTTTTGCTGCCCATAGCTGTTTGCGGGTTGACCGTACTAGAGGCAGGCTCGTTCTCGCAGTAAAAATAAATGCTTTCTGATATTCTCCACGAAGTAAATCCCCGAACTGCTACGGTTTTACGAAGTGAAAGGTATACACTTAGCCCAACTTTGATTAAAGCACAACTGCATATTTAAAGTATAACAATAGGGTTTAATCTTCAAAATGGTCTCTGGCGGTCCTCGAACACATGGAGGATAATAAAGACAGAATTCGACTCCCTATATTTTTATTTGAAGTTTCATTTATTTCTGGTCCCGGGTGCGACAAACGGCATTCTTTGTCATTAGTTCGTTTTCTATTGACAGACGTTTGTTTTGTGTTTTGACTATTTAAGTAAGTATACGATTCTAAATATCATGACCACATTGTCATTACAGCTGCTGGGACATGGAACCAGCATTTGAACATTTTCTCACGGAGGAAGAAAGCTTTGGACACTTCGTGGTTCCCAACCAGTTCTACAGCCTCTTGTGTGCCAAAATTTCCGAAAATTTATTTCACCACCTTTCCATCTTGCTTGCGTAAGAAGCTTCGAATATGTAAAAATCAAGCTAATGATTGCTGGAGGCTACCTAGTGGCTTCTCAGTGAACAGCCGATCCAACTTGGCATGTTGAATGCGTAATTATGTGGGTCAATGTATACACTTGTATAGATATATATGGTAATTCTCAAGATGTGGTAATGTGATAAAATTAGTGATAAAGCCCATTCTCAAGAAGGTATACGGCGCCGCATGTAATAATGAAGTAATGAGATCGTGCACAGATGAGAGGTGCTGGCAATCTATAACTGGAGCTTGTGGGCAAGGGTAACGAAGTGATTTTGTCGATGTTTTATCTTTTCGCGTATGGAGATGCAGTGCTGTACTTAATTCATTTTAGCATGTGTGCAATAAATATGCCTCGAAATATTTCGGTCGCAGATCTCGATTCATTACTGGACGGCTGGACGTCTCGGAACAAAAGAACAACGAACACACACGACTACGCACCTTATTCATCTGAAAGCGAAATCGCACATCGTAGGCGTGTACTACGTTAGGCCCGCTTCAGACGGGGCAACTTTTGCAGCAATTTTGAGGTTGCTGGCGGGTTGTTCCCTAGCTTTCTCTAGATCGACACGAATTGCTGAGATCAGGTCCGGCTCGAAACGGACGAGCAACTCGAGCCGTTTGAAGCGGCAGCAGCCAGTCAGGGACGCGATGTTTTCACGTGACACCCCCATGGTGGTGATGATGACAGCTAAATACTTGGTTTTGGTTTGAAATTGAACGTTTTTGAAAATAAGCCTTTTCAGAAAGATGAGTTAGTATTCTCAACGCCAATCAAAGATATAAAAACACGTTTTAGCGCGTAGCTGGGCGTCTAAATAGTACAGGAAAATTCAAAGTGAATGATGATTATGGCAAATCGTAGCAATTCGGTTGCTGCGTGTGAACGCGGACGACCCATGTTGCTGGTGTTGCGACGTCAAGTTGCTGGGTGAAATTGCTCCGTCTGAAGCGGGCCTTAGGGGCTTTGAGCAAACCGTGACCGTGTTCCACATACCGCACTGTCGGAGCCTTTGAAGCATGCTTAAGTGCGCACCTGAAGTCAAACCGTGACTGCGGGGCGCGCGCTTAAAACCATGCTTCAAAAGCTCCGATAGTGCGGAACGCGGTAACGGTTTGCTCCAAGTCCCTATTATAATACCACCGGGACCGGGCGTGATGCTCAGGAGCCTGGCTCCAGCGCGACCCCGAAGCGGTCGTGCGACAACCATCCTGCAAAAATAGAAGGGCGCCATATTGGATTCTTTATGGCTTGGCATAGAAACGACTTCAAAGTAGGCTCTTCGTTGTCCGTCCCCCTTTTTGTGTATCTTCCTCATGTTTATGTAGGCTACCACGTCCCAAAAGTGTTATGAAAAAGCCATTTTGAAAAGTGAGCCAGATATTTTATTGATAGCATGATTAGTTGTTGATATGATTTTATAATTTACCGAATATGAAATGATATGTCGACCCGTTCAAGTAATGAGAGCCCCCACCACGGACAAGGAATTCGGCGCTACTGTACAAAAGTCGACTCCACTGGCCCTATGGGAAATGTCCGGGGGTTGGCGGAACCACGCGGAACTGTGTCGACGTTTTCGACGTTATGGAAATCGCAGGAACTGCGTCCAAGACCGGCAGGTTTTGCTTCCGGCTGCCTGGGTGCCTTCCGTGCTGAGTTCGGTTCTGTTGTTCGATGCCGAGTGCCAACCGGCAATCAACGTGGCTTTGTATTTCTGCGTGTCAGCAACATAGCAGCAACATCGTGATGGCAGTGTTGTGCGTTGTGAACCGAAGGCTGGAATTATTGCCGATGTGACCGTGTATTCGTGTATCAGTGGTGTAACAACAAGATGAGATGACGTAAACTGTCGGGCATTGATGCCGCTGGTCGGGCCGTAATCGGAGGGGGCGGGGTGTCGCAGGTTGACGTTCCGCTTTACATTAAAGAGTTTACGACCACTGGAGGGATTAGGGGCAATCAATCGTCGTGCGGATAGTCATGTTGGAACGCTGGTCTGAACAGTAAGCTCCTATCGTAGTGTGGCCAATGTGACTGTCGGTTGTTTCCTCCCCGAGAGCGATTGCGCTCTGTGGAAAGGACTGAAAAGTACGAAATTATGACGGAAAGCACGTATATTTACAGTGTGGAATTTCATAATTAAAAAAAAGTAGGTAAATTCGAAAAAAAAGTAAAAGCTACCCTTTATTTTGCTGGTTAAATATACTACAGTTCCTGGGGAGCTGCCGTCCAAGTGGCGCGCTGCGGTGAGCGCTAGAAGTTTTCGAGCTCGCCACGGCGTAGCTCCGTATACTTAACACCTGCCGCAAGTCGCGGCTTTGACTGCATTCAAGTTGATCGAAAAGCGATTTCTTTGCCCGTGAAGCATCACTTCCAGCTGAGTGAATATCCGCTCTACAGAGATTAATTCAAGACGGCAACTGAAGCCGTGCGCGAACAGCACAAATAGAAAAACAAACACTACAATAGAAATACAGGCTACGACGCGCCGTGCGGGGAAACAAACTCATGGCTTCGAGCCGCATTGGAGCGGCTTGATTTATTGGCTTTCAAATAATTACGGCATGATGGAGCGTTTACTTTTAATAAGAGATTCATCCCCTGAGCCATTCAAAATACTCTCAGGGGTATGACATTGCTGGGAAAAAAATCAACATGCTGGGAATATTTTTTATTGCTTAGGGAGTCACCGAAAAGTTCCGTACGTTCAAAACGACCAGTATAAAAGACGGAAACGCAGAGGCCGGGTGTAGTGTGCGGGATAGTGTGCGGTTGTATTGACGTTTGTATGAGCCATATGTGTGAGTGTCCTCAATGTATGTTCACCTGCTGATTGTAGTATGCGTAATGTGTGTACATGTGTGTATAGTAAAGGATCAGAGAGCGCAGGGATAGTCTGAGGAAACAAAAAAATATTTTTCTGTAGAACATAAATTGCGCGGTACCTAGCGCCACCTAGATTAGCTACTTGCAATTACTCTGCTTGACCCTGCCATCTGGTGGCAAGCGGTTTAACCTTCTTTCACGCTACGCGGTAAACAGCGGCTTCGAGTTTGTTCTTTTGAGAGCGGATTTTGGTTTCACGGATGGGTTTCCTATTCCTCCGTGATGTGCGGTTGGCGAAAGGATTGTGACTCGAGGAACAGCAAAGACGTGAAGTGCGCGAAGTAACTGGGTATCGGTTGTCTCCGTCTAACATCGCAGTGCTGACGACGAGAAGACTGAGTAACTGCTTTCGAAACGCAAGTGTCTGTACCTGCGGGGGGAACCTGGCTTCGGGAATAAACGCAGTTCGCGGAAAGCTCGTGTTACGCTTTTATTTGCCGCCCCTTTCGTCCTGTACAAGAGACGTAGCGTCCTCGTTAAGCCGTATTGAGCTCGATTTGCTCGATTCAGGGCAGCCATAATGAGATGCAAGCGAAGGAGGAACTATTCGCTCCCCTGCTTCAGAGACGAAGGTTTCTCCCTTTCCGAAGGAACATAGGTTACAAGACCGTTCCTTCCCTTATGGTGCATTCACACTGGAAGCGGATCCGCGTTCGCGAAGCGGTTGCGGATGCGGTTCGCGAGCGACCCCGTTCAGACACACCCAGAGGCGGTTGGCGGTTGGCGAGAGGCGGTTGGAGGTTTCTCGGCAATAACGCGTGATCTTTTGAGAGTTGCGTTTGGCAACCTTGTTTTACAATCCAAAATCCACTTTAATCCACGATCCAAAGCCAAAAGTTTGCTATTTTGCTATTTTGGCACACGGAACATTTTTCGTCGGGATGTTCGCACCACAGTGGTTCGCACGCATCACGAGTTCAGGCAGCGAAAAAAGAGACATGGACCCGCTAAACTCGCCTGTGCTTCCCTCGACTTCGCCCGCAAGCAAAGCCCAGCTAGGCGCGACTTGCTGACTCAGAGCAGGATGCCCCCGACCTTTTCTTCGAAGTGGACCCTTCCCGCATGAATAGCTGACCTTGTTTTCGGGAAAGAGGGCCAGTGTCCTCCCTCGTTGTTCGCCGTTATCATTTTCAAAGTTGTGAACGGTGGGGTGGACCGTGGTGTGGGGAATGTGTTCGGTGCTAACCGGTCGTGGCTTCGTTGGTGGCGGACTCTCCTCTCGTCACTCGAACGTCGATCGAGTCTACTGTTTGTTTGACATTAAGCTCAAATAAACGCCGTAGGGATTACCTCTGCATCGTCTGGTACGTACACTTTATTTTTTGAGTATGTTCCCTTTATTTCTTTTGTTAGTAGTACTCGTTACGGGTCGAGCTAGCGCAGGTACCCTGCCCGCTCCGCAGTACTGCGTTGGCTAAGCAATCAGGCTCACGACGTCTCTATCAGCCTTCGTGGTGGTCATGCACGGTGTCCAAAGCTTTCAGTAGTTCACGCGACTATCTTAGTGGGTACAAAAGATGTCATTTCGGTCGATCAGGGGCGGGTTCCGACGTTCTACGGGCAGAGACTAGCAAGGCAGTGAGCTTCGGGCTGTGGCACCCGGAATAATAAACAAACTCTTACCTGAACCAAATTACCGGTGCGAAGCCCGTTAAGATTACGAGTCAATTCTTTTCGCGGCGGATTCAAGTGACGGACGTGAACATCGCGTTTCTCCGTTGATTTGTCTGTTGTCTAGGACTACGGCGCCTTGGACGCCTCGCCAGCGACAGGTGCCATCTTGTTTTGAAACACACTGACGTCACGACAGCGTCGCGTTCTGATTGGTTGCCGCTTTGCGGTTCGTGAAAGCGGTTGGGAGAAATCGGTCCCGAAGCGGTTGGCAAAAACGCGCTCAAACCGCTCGATCTCAGCCGCTTTGCCGTTGAGAACGCGCGGATCCGCTTCGCGAACGCGGATCCGCTCCCAGTGTGAACGCGCCATTAGGGAGGACTATCCATACCCTTTTTTCTAAGAGTGCGGGTGCTACAGCGCACACTTCAATTGTTTAATCCTCAGAAATACACGGGAATATGTGCACTGCGCCATCGCGCCGCTCAATCGATCCCGTAACCCACCGCTTCTCGCAAGAATTGTGTCCCTCTGTTCACCAGGTCAATTGAAACCACGCTGACATATTCTTCGCCTTCGTTTAAGTGCGCCTCTATACTACGTGTCGCTAGTTGAGTGCAGTGGCGTCGACGGCAACGCTTGGCTAAGAGGAAAAGGGTGAGCATGAGCAAGGCGGGGCGGGAAAGGGCAACACCTCCTAGATAATAACGCCGTAGTGCTGAATCAGATGGCGTATTCAGAGAAGGCCGACGCTGGACACAAATCGGAAACAAATGATGCGTCATCGCTCGGCTTCGAGTGAAGTTTGAGCCGAACGTTGACGCAATCTTCGTGTCCAACCTGTGGCCAGCGTTGGCCTTCTCTGGTGACGCCATCTCATTCAGCACTACGGCTTTGTTATCTAGGAGGGGTTGGAAAAGGAGGGCAATGAAGGGCGAGGGGAGAAAGGGAGAGGAACGTTAAAGGGGAGGGTTTCTCTCCTCCTGCCCAGCCTTCCTAATGCTTGCCCTTTCTCCTCTCACCTGGCGTATACCTTCGCCGGTATTGCACGCAACTAGTGACAAGGAGTGTATACGGGTTGAAACTGAGGGAGAGGAGAGGACAAGAGCACGCGGGGGCGTTCTAACACCGAGCTCCGCTTGAAAAGATCAGTGAGTAGATGCGATGCTAGCTGCCTTTTCCTCTACTCACTCTTTGGACGCGTCCGAACGGCGAACGCCGCTGTCCGGAGATCAACGCTCGCGTTCGGATGCGTTTGAAGAATGAGTAGAGACGAAGGCAGCTAGCTTTGCGCCTACCCACTAATCATTCCAGACAGAGCTCGGCCCTCAGTGTAATCGTGAATGTCATGAACACAGGTCCGCATCCGCGTTCGAGACATTGCATCGACAGATGACCTCCTGTCGATGAAGACGCTGTTCATACAACCGGATTAAAGGTTGCTATCAAGCTGCACTTCGCGCTGACGCCATATTACCTGTCATATAACTACTGCCTTTACTGGTTGGCGCGCGGAGCGATTAGGAACCGTGGCTGGTACGTCGTGTAATTTATTTGTCGCGCTTTTAACTTGTGTATCCGGCCATAGATTCACCACCCTTCTCTGAAACGGGACCCTTTAAAGGAACGGTGAACCGAACATTTCAATGTCTATAATAAGCAGCGCACTATCTTTTCAGGAGTCAGCAGCCCCTGGTGTGCGAAATTGACGTCATCATGTCCCCCATTGACGCTTAATAAACTCGAATGGGGGATATGATGGCGTCAATTTCGTTGCGTGTGTAAACACTGAAATGTTCGGGTCACCATCCCTTCGAAGAAATGACACGATAAATATTGCTTTTTAGGACGCGTCGTATGTGGTCCCATATCGAGTACCACGACACAAAGCAAGATAGCAACTAAGTTTAATTTCAGGTGGAACGCACCGGCGACAGAATGTGTAGTACCAGTAACACGTGGCTATCTTTTTGGTGAAGAAACCCTATAACGGGAGACCTGCGCTTACGGTATCAGATTAGCACCCGGCATAAGAAAAAAAGTTATCAGAACCTTTCGTTTTCTTCGTATCTTGTGCCGCAAACTGACGGACCTTATGCAAACGCGAGACAAATAGTCGAGACGAAATTCGTCACCTTGGCTACACTCGGGACCGAGCACACATAGGGACCAGCACACTTTTTATAAACAAGCCCGCATTTGCCCACACCAGCTGTGCGGCGAATTGCGCGTGCGCACAAACCACATTCGCTTGAGGCGAAGCATCTGCGCATGCGCAGTGCCGACAGCAGCGCCACCACGGTGGCGTGACGTCAGAGGACTCAGTTGGTCTATGAAGATAAAGCAAACATGTTTGAAGCGCGCTCGCAGACAAAGGCAACGGCTGCCGTGGCGGTGCGCTTTTGGTGCTGCTTGATCGGCTCCGAAGGGTCGTGGTGTCGCTTGCGGTCGGACATAACGTGAAACGAGGTGCACAAAACCTGATTATTGTTCCACAGGCACGTGCCATTATTTACCTCTCTGGCATTAAATTCTCGGAAATTACGAAGCAACAAAGCTTGCGAGCTTCTGTCATTTCGAATTTGTCGTCATCCCGACGGATGCGTCTACCAAAACACAGACCAGAAATGATAATCTGCTTGGAAACATTTCGGGCAAGCTAACAGCTGAGTGCTCTCGTTTAATTTTTTTTTTCGTGTCTGCGCAGAACAGATTTTTTTTTTATGAGCGTTTTAAGATTGACATTATAGTCAGGTGCATCTGGCATCGTCGGTCGTGTGCAGGAAAAATACGTCACCATTTTCTTACAATGCGAACGAGGCCATAAAAAAAATTAATGTGGTGTAGTGGGGTTGTCGGGTGATTAGATTTCTACTTTAGAGCTTATTATTGCGAAAATCCGAGCTTGCCAAAAAATACGTACCTCGCTCAAGTCGACAGCAGTATCCATCGCCTGCCGCAAAGAGGGCACTAAAAAAAACGAAGAGGCCGTCGTCTCAGTCCCTCTTTCCAAAGGTGATCTCCGAATCTCCGAAAGGTAACCGAAACCATAACCTACGGGCGTGATCTTTATGTAGAATCAAGTTTATTGTTTTTGCAAATGCAATGCCTACTCTGTTTCACGTTAGGTTGGATCACAGCAAACGGGCGAATAAGGGTTGGATGGCGCATAGCTTCCCTTGAGCCTGGCGCGAGCGAAGCCACCGGAAGTTCGATGCATGGTCCCTGAAGTCGGGACTCTGTTGGGTTTCCTAGTGCGTTCAATCAATGTTTAGTTCCGTGTTGTTGTTTTTTTGTTTGTGTTTTTCTGGTTTTTGAGTGGGATTTAATAACCCCATTTTGAATCAAATCTCGAGAATTAGGTAATTTGGACGTGGGACATAGGCAACCTGGATCAAGTAGGATCTCAAAATTTGCACGACGAATAGCTTCCCAGGAGACTGCCCGGGTCTGCATGCGCTGTTACTGTGTAACAAGCAGGCCCTCTTGAGATGACAAGCAAAAATCCAGAGCCCTAAACGCTGTTCAAACTAACATACGGAAGATTGAGAAGCACGTCAAGCGCTCACTTCTTGGACAAACGACTTACTTCCCGTGACTTCATACCTATTTGCTCAGTGCGCCATCCAGTCCCCCAGTGGAGGACAGTGGTTTAGCCGGTCGTACAAAAAGCCAAAAGGCGACGAGCGCCGCGACGATGGACTTTCGGCATTGCTCGATTTACTACCTCGAATCGGAACTTCGTGTGAAATGGGGTGTAGCGCCAGTAAACGCGGACGTTCAGCTATGCCTGTACATTTGAACGCTATTCGCGTATGTATCTTTGCATTTATGTGTGCATGTGTATGCGTGTGTGCACGCACGTACGTCTTTATAAATATGTGATGTACTTAGTCCTTGGCTTCACTCTACGAGGAATCCTTTGTGTAGTTCAGAGTATGTATGTATGTATGTACACTCTAAAAAAAAGGTGTCATGGGGTACACCCATAGGGGGTGTAAGTGCTTGTCACATATACTACACCCTTTGGGGGAACACTTGCACACCCCAAATATGGGAGTACGTGTACACCCGTTGGTGTGGTGCACATGTACACCTTTTTCTACAGAAATCTCACACGAAGGGAACACAGGTGCACCCCATTCAATGGTGTACGGCTACACCTCTTTCTACACCCAATGAAATGAAAGGGAACACAGATGCACCCCGTTCGAAGGTGTACCATTGCACCGCTTCATAAACCCGCCTCACTCAAAGGGAACACAGATGCACCCCACTCAATAGTGTACCATTACTCCCCTTTCTACACCTACTGCTCTCAAAGGGAACACAGGAGCACCCCGTTCAATAGTGTACTGTTGCACCTCTTTCTACACCCACTGAATTCGAAGAGAACACAGATGCACCCGATTCAAAGGTGCATGGTCACAGCCACTTTATGCACCCGCTTCATAACTAACTTCATAAACCTATTTAAGACATCAAGGAAACCCTTAAAAAATGTATGCGCCCCGGTGATAGCAAAAAGGCAGGTAAACGGACACACGGGATTGTTTTCAAATCTCATAGAAGTTTATTAGACAGCTTATTCCGTAAACAAGTACAAACTTGCAAGCAATCCGTGATATGTGAAGAGGTACGAAGAAGCTGTTACACAACTGAGAAGATTACTAAGCAAACAAGAAACGGAAGTGAGTCTTAGGCAGTGTCTATTCTCCAAGCAGCCGGCAGAATTATTTCCACGAAATTCCACCAGCAGTCGCCATTCATTCATCGAACGACGTTTCATCGACGGCTGTACCCGCGAAGTGACGTGTACGGGGGAAACAGGTTGGTTAACATTTTCGTAATGAGCCGCCGCAGACTGTCGCCACGAAGCGGCGTGAACGGGTGGGCTGAGTCGGTGAGCACGCGCCTCAGAGATACACGCGCGACAAAATGTCCCTACAGCGTGCATTTCGCGTAACGAGTGACGATGAAACGTTCGTGTCGATGAAACGTGTCTACAGAACGTGTATCAACGAAAACGTGTTTTCACAGAACGCCAGGAGATTAAGAAAGTCAGTATTCTACCTGCAGTTGTCACATGATTGTAGTCAGCTAATGGCAGGCGACTGCCGATAGAATTTCGGGGAAATTATTCTCCCGGCTGCTAGAAAATAGACACTGCCTAATTCTAGAGGTAATCCGGAACGGAACGGTCAATTGTTGCAAAGGAGTAGGTTGCAGAGCACTTACGATGAAAATACCGGACTCGAAATATGTAATCCGAAATATATGTCGACACGGGCACTGCAGCACAACACAAACACAAAAACGAAAGGAAAGGGGTCCGTGAAGATTCAACACGATGTGGCAGAAGCAGTAATTTGCCGAACCGAACACAAAACGCATCACATGAATTCCTTGGGCTTTTTTGAAGAAATCGCTTGTTGCCGATATACGCGTAGGACTTTTCAAACACTGGAAATCTTGGTACACTCGAATACGTTGTCGCGGACGAAATCTACGGCAGCCCCGCTGGTCGCAGCACAGCACACAAGAAACTAGGCCGAGAAGCAGACATTCCGAGGTCGGGAAAAGCTACTACGTCATCCGTGAAACCTTTACCACATGATCACGCTCCTGCCGTCACCCGCGCCCAGACAGCGGAGTCGAGGGATGAAAAAGCCTCCGGTTCATTGGTCCGGCAACTGCGCACCTTCTTCCATGCTTTCAGCTTAGGGAGAGAAAGAAAAGAAAATAGCAGCTCCTTCAAGGCCAAAAGGGGGGCGCCCTCGCAAAGGCTTATCTTCAGGGGCAACCCAACAATGAACACAACGAGAGGATTTGTCACTTATATCCTCTTGAAAGTTCGACCAAAAGTTAATAGTGCAGTGGATGCTACCCGTGGCCTTGGCCTTCAGGCAGGTGCCGTGCTCTGCCTTATCTCTAGCTTGGAGACTGTAGTCACGTGATCCTACCCGGAGACCCGATTGGCCTAAAACAAGCATAGCGTCTACTCTACTGTCAATACCGAGTGTACAGGATAGCTCCATACTTCCTAAGAAACTGCCCAACCCAAAAAGTGACCCCCAAGAGGGAATCCAAGCACAAGCTGATCGGGTCGCGTGGCTAGCGTGGGGGTGCACTGATACACCTAGAGGTTTTTAAGGGAGAGGAGGATGCTCATTGTCGGTGTACAAGTACACTGGCTGGGTAACGCAGGGTGCATCTTTCAGGAAAAGGGTGCATGTGCGCCCGATGCACCTGACTACACCCTTTTTTTCTTAGAGTGCGCCGTGCGAGAGTCAATGGGAGCCTCGTTCCTTGAAACTATGACGCGCCCCAGCCAATGGGAGCCTATCGTTCAGATCGCTGCTACAGACGACAGGCTTCGCTCCATTGGGCAGGGGAGTGTAGGTGCCGTTTGGCGCGGCTTCATAAGCTAATGACGTCGGTTCGCTCCATGAGACAGTTAACGCCTACGCATTACACTCTCAAGAAAAAAGCGGTGTAAAGGGTGTATCGTTACACCCTTTGTCCCATATAATACACCCCAAAACTTCAATTCGACGTACAGCGCCCTACAGTCGAACAGACGGCCCGAAATTTTACGAGGGGCTTGATAGCCGTGTGGTACAACTTATTAAAATAGCTAATGTACGTTTTACTGACTACAAAAACATAATCGGGGTTTTCTTGGCCCTACTGTAAAAACTCGGTGTTTTCTTTATGTGGTCTTTGATACGTACTTTAGCTATTTAAATAGTTATATCGCACCGTTATCAAGCCCCTCGTAAAATTTGGGGCCGTCTGTTCGACTATAGGGCTCTGTACGTCGAAATGAAGTTTTGGAGTGTATTATATGGGACAAAGGGTGTAACGATACACCTTTTTACACCCTTTCTTCTTGAGAAAGTAGAACAAGACAGTTACAGCTATGTATCTCTTTTATTGTGCAGCACTCTCCAATGACACTCCTCTGGGAAAGGTGTCACCCTTCTACGTAGAGAAAATTCTATCACGCATCCTATCGAAAACGGTGAAAAAGCTTCGTTTCGAATACCTCGTCGAAAGCGAAACCTCAGAGGAGCTAAAGCCCTTGAGAAAACTACAGCACTTACATCGATCACAGTACAGGCAACACCACACCGGTCGGTAAACACCTCTCGTGGTGCCATCGGAAGCAAGGACATGTCCGATGTAACTGAAGCAGAGCCGCTCGACGGGCTGAAGGGCCAAGTAATCATGGCAGTTCGATAATAACTACGAAAAAAATGGTCTTTATGAACACTGACATTTGTGTATTGACATTAAACGGTCCAAAGCTGCCTGACACTCTGAAAATCGAAAGTTAGT
>JAZHYW010020746.1:0-72132 GCA_037355805.1 Ixodes ricinus
TTTCTGCGATGACCGGATCGGCGGCCGCGAGAGGGCGCAACGTGTAGTAGGCGTGCTGCCGGAGTGCGGAGCGCAGGCAGCGGTAGCGCTTGACTGACCTGGCGTTCCGCACTGGTTCAATTCTTTCGTATTGTTTGGCTAACTCTTTACAGTACTCTTTATTTCTGCTGTTTCACATATTATTTATCGCACTTTCTTTGCCAAATGCTTTGCCCGAGACGTGCATCTTCGGGCAGGACGCCACAGTACACATCGCGACACTGCCAGCGCGAACACGACATTAGCGCTTTTTCCTCATTTACTTCGAAAGAGTATTAGCGAGGACGAAATTTTATCGCCTACATTATAGACCCGAATGAGCTTTTTCCGCAGCAAAGAACTTTGCTGAGATCCTTTGGTTTCTTATAGAAAAACCGGCGATAGCTTGTTCGCGCTAACAGCGTTGCGTTCTGAATAAACGGAAAGTCCCCCCTGGAAACGTTCGGGACGTCTCTTGAAAGAGACGTCCCAAACGTGTGTAATCCCCTGGATAACGTAGAATAAGCATGCTGACGGCAGGCATGATACCTAAACAAATGGCTGCTTTTGTGACCCTATCATTTAGCTATCACTGTACAGTTGTGATCAGTGTATTCCGTGGTTCAAGCGCACTAACGTAATGCACTGTTTCAACGTTTGGGAAAACAAAATGGGGCTTACAAAACGTATTATGTCCTCGACAGCCGTAGGCTGCAGGTACGCTATAGAAGTGCCACTGTCGTCTTCGCAACTACTTCCATTGGCTTTCGAAGGAATTTCCAGCACTAGCCTTTATCGTATTTGCTAATACTACGTAGGGTCTTCGAACAGGACTGTGCGAATAGTTTGAAAATTTTATCCACTCACCAGCTTTGGTAGTGACCAGAGTGGATACATTTTTATTTATCCACTGAGCGCCAGCTAGGATATGTGTGAGCACCAGGGCGCACAGATAAATTTTTATTTATACAGTGGGCTCCAGCGCACAGATGAGATTAACGAGGTGCACCCAAAGATTCCGGAGGCGGGAGCCCAAAGACTACGGGGGCTCCCGACCTCCCCCGTAGTCGGCGCCTATGGCGTTCTGTACCACTACATTCTCCAGCGTGAGGTCATGATCTTGATAAGCTTCGATATCTTCAGGATAATTGACTCAGTCTCTTGCGCTGGGCCACAAGACCTTTCAATTTCCTTGCGGTAAAACAATAGGCTTCTTAGCACCTCCTCATTGAAGAGACGGAGTGCGGGGCCAGCCCTCATCTTGTCAAAGCCTTTAGGAAAAAAAAAATACTTTGCTGATGTGAGGCCCATAACCTTCAACGTCACATTTTTACAGTCACTTCTCCAAGCCTTTCTAATGCAGTCAGCGTGCACAGGACCCTTCGGTGTGTCGAAGCCAGTGTCTATAAAACCGATTTAGCAGATACTTTACCAGGTGCGGAAAGTCCGAAGAAAAAAAAAATGTGGAGCACGACTGTCATGACTGCCTGCATTACATGAAGCAGAGTCTCCCTGTCACTCCTTTTAATGTTTCGGGAACGTCTCACGCCGATCGAACTCGAGAGGGGTACGAAAAAGGGAACGGGCTTCTCTGCGGGACCGGTAGCCACTGTTGCACTCCGGCACAGGGGTTTCCCCAGAAATTGAAATTAGAGGGCGTGTCTAAATTTTTAGGGGGGGGGGGGGGAGCATTGAGAATATAGGAGTCGTTGCAAATTAAGGGGGTGCCTTCGGAAAAACAAGGGGGGGGGGGGGGGGGGAGTGTAGGGAAATCACTGCCCCGGCGCAAAACACGTCCTATCCCTCTGGTCCCGCCGTCCCTCCGTCATTGCACGCGTTGTCTAAATGCCACTGAACGGCACCGATGATTGCAATCCATTTCACTCAACCATTAAAAAATAAAACACTGCAGCAAAACAGAGCGACGACGCGAACCACGCGATCACAAGCAGTACGACCACACGGCAATCCGAGCGGAAAGGAGCACGCCTGTTACCCGCAGCGCCCCCTGCCGTCCTTGCGCGCCGTCATCGCTGCGCCGACCTCCTCCCTCCGTTGCTTCTCGGCGCGGACGACACACTGCCCAGTTCTAGTACACCATAACCGCGCCAAGCGCGTTGCACGGCGGAATGCTTCGTGTTCACTTGGTAGTGCGTCATGCGCTGCACCTGCGCGGTGGCGCGGCCTTGGGGGCAGCATTTTCTCGGTGCTGCGTGCGCCCCAATTGAATGTGACATAAGGCTGCGGTCCCACGGCAGCCATCTTGAACAAGGCGTTAGTTCAACCAATAGATGGCGACACGCACCCGTGTTGTGGCCGAAACATTGGTTCACGGTGGGATGGCTCGAGCACCATCACGTTCTCCTCGTGGCCTTGCTCGCGCCGCTGCCAGCTGTGCTCAGCTGGCTCAAGTAGCGTGGCCCAGCAAACGGATGTATGCGAGAATGTCAGGCTGGGTATAAATTGTTCTCTGATATAGGTAGATGCGGTTCGGCGGTTGTAACGGGCTTTCGCAATAAATCTTACCAAGAAGGAATCAAATGTTGATTGACATGTCAATATTCTATCAATGAAAACTTCTTCTGCAGGAATGCACGCTCAGTAGACTCAATCTTCCAAGACACCAGTGGAAGCGGACGTCAAGTAAACTGCTTCGCGATTTACGGTACTTACCTCACCATTTTAATGACGACTGAAAATAACGTCACGAAATATTGTGTTTCACGGGATCCGGAAGATGTTGTAAAGGTTGTTACATTATAGTTCCGAGAAAACAAACGCCGTTGCAATATTTTTGGAAGTACTACCGACACACATATTGTTGTAAGTACAGCTTAGGAGGAATGTGATGAAAACCATCAGAATAAATAGGAAGACGTTTATTTGCAATGAAGGCGCTATGAATGAACGGCGTTTAGCGACGGCAAGTTACGAGCGTTCGGGAATTTATAAGTTCACGTGATTGCTAACTATGGACATGCGGACAATGAAGACCTGTTTTGTCGGGAGATGGTGTTGCGGTGATGATCTGATATCGGACGACTCATGGCAGACGAACAAGCAAGTTTCTTCTCAGCGAATGGTAAGCGTCCAGTGTCAAGCACGGCACGTGGCTACCGACGTTGTCGACGTTTCGAACACTTACCGCCTTCGACAAAAGTCCTGGCACCTGGGCTAACATTCTGGAAAGACTCGAAGTCTTCCTTGAGTCCAACGCCATCATGAACAGTAACTGAAAACGATCCACTATTCAGTCGGTGGGTGGCGAAACGTATCCGCATCTGCGGAGTCATGGTCGATGCGTACTCTAAGTGGTTGGAAGTTTACACGATGCCTGCCACGACGTCCAAATGCGTCATTGACGTTCTACGCTCTCTTTTGCCTACTTTTGCCCTACCGAAAATACTTTTCTCTGATAACGCACCAAATTTTGGTTCAAATAAAATAAACAAGTTTTTGAAAAAAAAAATGAAAGCCGTTTACAACTCCCTGTAACGCCGAATTGGAGCGCAGCTCTTGAGGAGGAGGGGAGGGAAGGGTACTGAGGGGAGGGTATACCCCTCCTTTCTCCTCCTCCCCTCACGGGGGTCACGTGACCTCGGGGGGGGGGGGTTCACGTGACCTGGGGAGTCACGTGACCTAGGGAGTCACGTGACCTGGGGGGTCAGTCACGTGACCTAACGGTTACGCCGACGCCGACGGCGACGCCGACGCCGCTCAAGCTGGAAACGGGCGCCTAAGTGCTGCGCTCTAAAAAAAACCGGCATCAGGCATCACATAAGTGCACCATACCATCCTGCAACTAACGGGCAAGCAGAACAGATGGTGTGCGAAGCGAAGAAAGCCCTCTTGAAGCTTACGGAAGAAGCAGTTCAGTGAAGAATCGCCAGGTTCTTGTTCCAGCAGCACGCGACGGTCTCATCTTACACGGTAACAACACCCGCCGAAGCAATGTTCGGCGGACGAAGAGCCACACCCCTCGATCTCATGATACTATGGCCTATGAACGAAGATCGAGATATTCCCAGATCGGGAGTAATGGCAGTTTATTCGGTCGGACAACTCGTCTACGTGAGGAATTTCGGCGGAAGTCGGGCTTTCCATGTAAAACTTGAGTAGAAAAGGCTCTATGTTGGTTGACCAGAAGGTGTCATCCCTCTGAATACGTTGGATATCAATGCCCTTGAGTGTAAATATAACTAAATCACAAAACTCTCTTTGTGTATTGTGTAACTGCCCTTGTATTTGGTAGTAGAAGCTATGGTGGTGATTTGGACCTTTCACACCAGGCTCCTTTTTCTTATTTTTCGTTTCATACTCCTTTGCGGTTTAAGTAGGCTTCAGGAATATTTTGGAACGGGGACACTTTACGTCAACGAGGCCATTTGTTCCAAGTAGTCAATCAGGGAATGCTGCTAGAAATCCGTCCCTCATATTAACGAATAAGCCGCACTTCTGCACAGTGCAGTTTTCCTGTTCCACGTACAGTTGTAAAGCAGCATCCTCATTGATTCTACCATATTCTGTTGCGGGTGAAGAAAGGTCTTTGGGTACACGATACTAGAAACAAGTCTGGCACTGTACGTTGTGGTTCGACACCCACTAATATCGTTGTTTTTATAGAGCCTCATCATTTAATCATTACCTCGTCACCTCAAATTGCTCTTCATCAACAGTAAGTACAATAGGCTACCGCCATATTACAATCCAAGAATTGAAAAATTGAGTCGTTCAATCCTTCAATATGTTTATTATTTATATAATGTTATTACGTTACTTTACCTCGAGACGATCGACGTCCATCGTCGATCTTCAAATACTTATATAAGGGGGGGGGGGGGGGCGATCGGTGGCCCTAGTGCATGTCTAGTCGCACAGCCAGCTGCGGAGCACGTGGAGCGAAAGCATGCGCGCTCGCAGAGAGCCTCAGCCCCGCCCCTGCCCGTTTCGATCTGGAAGAGCATCATACCGGCGTGCGGTCGTGTATCACTACTGCGTGGTGCACGTTAAAGATCTCAGGTTTGCGGTTGTACCGCACTGGCTAAATTGCTCATCTACACCTGATACACCAGACGCCCACTAAGGCAGACTAACTTCCGGCTGTGTAAACATACACACAACAATTTGCAATTAGACGCACAATCACAAAGAACACAGCGTGCCGCCTCTTTTCTTTGGACCGTCTTTTTTTAACCAGCGCAAGCTCGCGCGTTCTCTCTTTTGAGATGGTTAGAACTAACGTTGATTAGAACAGTCGCACATAAAACCCGCGTTTCTCCTACCCGGCCGCTTCCTCCTCTCATTATGTGTAGGTGGTTAAAACTAAATAAGCTATAATAATGGTGTATTATTCAAATTTAGTTTCAGTTTCAGTCAGGGGAAAGGAGGTTCGCGGGAAGTAGGGCCAATAAATGAGCTGCGCTTAGAGTATCGGCACTCTCTTCCCCGACAGTGTTGTGGGCGCCGCCATTTTGGTGCTTGTGCAGAGCAGGCGCAACTGCCGATCGTCATGATTCAAAATTGCGACTTCCTCAGCATTAGATTCGGTGTTAGGAAGCTCATGTAATATTGCTTTGCTTTGTCGCAAACTGTTTAAAGTGGAGGACGGAAAAGCGTTTCTTGTGATTTCAGATACAGCTTCAAATATCTGGCAACCATGATTTTAAGCCACAATATGGCCAAGTGTCGCTACTCTGAAGCGTAGCTTATTTAATGACACTATTCATGCCCTTGTTCAAGAAGCTTGTAATACCTGGAGGGGCCATGACGTGAGCCCCGTGGTTTCCACAAGCCACTACCTTTTGACACCTGCCTCTTCCTCATTGTTCCCGCTAGTGCCAGTAAATTAGCTACGCTTCAGAGTAACGACACTTGGCCATATTGTGGCTTAAAATCATGGTTGCCAGTTATCTGAAGCTTTATCTAAAATCACAGGAAACGCTTTTCCGTCCTCCACGAATGTTTAAACAACCCGCGACAGAGCATAGCAATATTGCATCAGCTTCCTAGCACCGCATCTAATGCAGAGGAAGTCGCACTTTTGGATCATGACGATCGGCAGTTGCGTTTGCTCTGCACAAGACCCAAAATGGCGGCGCCCAAAACAATTTTGGGGAACGGAGTGCCGATACTTTAAGCGCAGCTCATTTAGTGACTCTAGGCATGAAGTGAACTCGGGTGTATTCTTCCCTCTTCGTCTTTATCGTTTATTGATTTCAATTATATCGAATAATGAACACTTTATATCACGCTACGCTTGTGTAATTATTTGTCTTAGATTTATTAACCTGACCCAGTACTTAAACCGTTCATTTATCGATAGTAAATCTTCAAATATATTTTCTAAATGTGAAGGTAAAACGACACGGAGATTGATGATGATACAGACGCCAACGCCGCCCTCGAAAATTTTTTGAACTTAGAAATCAGCAGTTTTGTCTGCCATCCGCCAGGTAGCGCAACAAAACACCCAAACAGTTTTTAATTGTTTTTAAAATTAGCTAAGCTCTACACCTATCAAGAAACCAAAGCAAGATCATTGGGAAATTCTAATACATCGCAATGTATATCTATTCCATACAATAAATGTTATTAGATGCCAATAAATCTGTTTGATGTCCAAAAAAGATGTGCGTGAAAAACAGGTAAGTTTGAAGGGCTCCTGGAGCGTTATGACTTTGAAAATAAAAAAAGCCACCGTCCACCTCTTGGGCAACTATTGTAGTTCTAAATGTTATAAAAGATTTTACCATAGTTTAATTATTTACTCAGCGGCATTTGAATTACCATGACTCGAAGCACAAAAAAGTGCTACGTTTGATATAAAATATCTCAACAAAAAATTTTACACAACATTAAATTTTTTTCTGTATATTACCAAATATAAGCACTACATCTGTAGCTAATTTCATTGCCCTAGCGCTTGTCATTAAAAACATATTTGTGCTGAAAAATGTCAATTTTAGGGCAATATTTGGAGAGCTGAAAAAAACAAAGTAGTGTAAATACCAAAAAAGTATACCGTTACATTCTGCTCCGACGTCATCTTAACAAAACTGCTCTATTGGAACCGTGTTATCTTTAATAGATTCTTCATGAAACATGAACCAGCGGAGCAAGTGAGGGTCCGCGCCATCATATTCGCAACGCTACAAATGCGCGTGAACAATATAAACCAATACATACATAATATCAAATGAAAGAGGATTGCATTGCCTTTCGAATGACATCAATCCCACAAAACAGTATTTAAAAGGAGACGAGTAATGACCTTCCAAAAAGTACCTAAACTGCCACATTCAGTGGGACCGTGGCCTTAATGTAAGCCGATGATACGGCACTGATTTTTGTTGGGTATGCGATAGACGAATTGCAGGGTAAAATCAATGAGGAATTGACTAGGGTGCTGACATGGTTCACGAGTAATCAACTTACCATCGGCTTAAAGAAATCTAAGTATACTGTGTTTCACTCCAAGAAAAAGGAGATTAATTACGACGAGATAGTTGTACAATTAGATAATACGGAATTACAACTTGTTACTTGTTATAAATATTTAGGTGTTCTGTTTGATTCTGATATGCACTGGAAAAGCCAAATTAAGCACATGTGTTCAAAAAATTTCATATGGTTGTTATACATTATTAACGGCGCGCGAATGTTTTGATTTATTCATTTTGCGCATACTCTATTTTGCATTCGTGCACAGTCAGCTGGTTTATTGTATTGAATCCTGGGGTAATACTTACTCGATCTACATACTTAGATCCGGTAACTCGCTCACAAAAACGGGTGATTCGATTTATAACATTTTCAAGAACATTTAACCCTAGTAGACCTCTTTTTCAATCGCTAAACGTGTTGCCATTCAGCTGTACTTGCAAATTAAAATTAGCTCAAACAGTTCGTAAAATCATAGAGTCTAATAAACCCCTATCTTTGAACTTATTTCGATCTCTCAGAAGACAAAGAAGGGCTGCGGCGAATTATATGTTTAATTTACCGCCATGCCATAATGCACATGGACAAAGGCTGATGGAATATTATGGTGCTCTAGTTTGGAATGAAAGACCTAGTAACATAAAGTTGGAAAATAACTTTCTGCCCTTCTTAAAAGGATTCTTTCGTGATTATGAAATGCAGTTACGCTAATTACTTTCTAGAACGTGATTTTTTTTTTCTTGCGCATTGCATGAGTCTATTGTATTCTGCCGCTTTTCGAACCTATATTACGATTGGACCCCGGACTAGCCTCAACGGCTATGGGTCCGAACAGTTTTGTGTATTTTGAAAACAAATTTGGACATAAAGCAATGAATAAATGAATGAATGAATGGAAATTCTGCCTCCCCCCCCCCTCAAAAGGGGCTGCTTGCGCGCCTCACACTTAAAGGGAACTCCGGCGATTTTTTGAGCAACCCCAACTAACTATATTTTCGAAATCGCCGTCCTTTACTCTTTCCGGTATGCTATTTAGTATCGCGAAATTCAGAATAGTTATTGTGAAATCGGCCAATGAAAATGACGCCAAAACCAAGATTCGAATATACCCGCGCTTTTCATTGCCGTGACGTCACGGGTGGGCAGGCTTGCGGTTCGAGCGAGCAGCGTAAAAATGAACTATGCCGAGCATTTGTTTCGTGCTGCTGCGCGGGAGCTGGAGCGACCTTCCACAGCATTCATTTGACACCATAAAACTGTTTGTAATCAGTTGGGAACAAAGTCTACAGCCCAAAGAGTGAACCCCTGCCCACCCATGACGTCACTTTTTCAATGTTGCCAGTAGAGCTTTTCACTTTGAAAAACACGATGAGGACCAAAATTGTAAATTCTGTAACTTCGCGAAAAAAAGTTATTTTGTCCAAATATTTGGGTTACTATTTCAGCGACGTTTGTTGGTGCTTTTAGCAAGTTTTTAGGCAAATCGGGGACTATGAAGAAACCGGCGGAGTTCCCTTTAACCCTTGTGTTGGGGCGCGCAAGTAGCCCCTTTGGGGGGCAAAGCACCTTCAAGGGGCTTTGCCGAAGTTGCGCGTCTGTTTTCCTCGTGCCGCCGCGCCACCATTCGCCGATATCCGATCACGTGAGGAGCAGACTCAAATGCCGTGTAGGAGAGTAGACGTTGCACGCGCCCCGCGTACCTTCCCCTGCTTTTGAGCGCGCCGCGCCGCTATTCGCCGAATTCAGTCACGTAAGGAGAAGGCTCCAAATGCCGTGCACGAAAGCCGGCGCTACGGGAATGAACGCGTAACTCTGGCTCCGTAGGGAGCCTAATCTGTAGATAAGGGCGGCCGTGAGCACGATGTGGGCTCTTCGACTCTACGTAGCACCGAGTACGCATGGTGAATAAACCCTTGCCAAGCTCGCCAATTTGTCACGCCAGGGAGGTACGCGGAGTCAGTAGAGACAAGAAGGCCAGTGCAGGATGAGAATAAAGGAATATATATTTACAAAGAAGAAGAAAGGAAAGAAAAAAGGTAACAGTGCCAAGCAGCCGTTATCAGGCTTAACATCTATGTTCTAGGTATAAAACAAAAATAACGTCTTCGATAATCGTCAGAAAGTAAAATCTCAGTCTCAGTGGTAAGTCCCCGGTTGAGACACTCACGAACACTTGCTCGTGGCTGGTGGCTGGGTGCTCAGCGCTCGGATGCCGGACTTGCGGAGCGATGTCCCAGGCTGAGTCCCGTTCCTCGGAGCGTAGCCGAGGCTTGCTCGAAGCGTCGCCGGGAGCTCGTTCCTGGCTCGGAGCGTCGCCGAGACCTCGTTCCTGACTCGGTGCGTCGCCGAGACCTCGTCTTTGGCTCGGTGCGTCGCCGAGACCGGCAGCTCCAGCTGATTCCAAAGGATCTCAACCGCTTCTCCTCCTCGAGCCCCCTTGCTTCACTTCCTCTTCTTTCCTTCTAGTGGCACACCCGTGACACCCTTCTTGTCTGGACTCGACTGGTACGGTTGATCGCATGAGGCGGGCAGCGGAAGCCCGCAAGGGTAATCTTTAATTGCTCTCATTTTGCGCCTTAAAAGTTGGAATCAAAAACTGAAATACGGAGGTGGTCGAAGCTGGGGAGAACTTGACAACGAACCCCGTGTGAGACTCAGCAGTTGCCAGCGTGTCGCTCAGTGCTCGTTCAGTGGTGTAGTCAGGAATTTTATTCGGGTGGGACTGACGTGGCTGGGATATCCATGACAATTGGTGTTACGGGTCGTCTGGATTTCGGGGGTGGGGGGGGGGGGTGGGGGGGTCGACTGATACTCCCCTGGTTTTGCTAATCGGCTTGGCTTCTCAGACCCTAAACAGTCAAGGCTGATTCACACATTGGCCACCGACTTCGGCCCAACCTGTTATTACGACAGTCAGCGCAGCAGTAGGGATCGTAAGCGTCGGTCGCCTATGGGTGAACCACCCTTTACTTAGCGAGACGTCGGTCGTTCCTCTGAGGCCACCCGAAACTTTATATTCACAAACACCCCCCCCCTCCCCCGACTTCCCGTAGACACTTGTAGTTCTTCGTAACGTCTGGTCCGGCTAATGAGTTCGCTTTTGTGTGCACAAAAATGGGTGATGGGGAGGCTTGAAATGTAAGTGAAATTAACTGCATTCGTGTACATTAGGAGCGGCATGTAAGTTATTTCTGGGAAATGTCGTGTTCATCGAAAATTGAGGAAAACACGCAAGTCTACTGAAGAACTGGCTGGAGCGATAAGTACTTTCTCACCACGGAGCCGGTCACGTGATTTCAAAATCCCTCTTGTTGAGGGATTTTGTGCCGGGAGAGGTACCCGCATTGATCAGCAAACGGGCTCAGGCTAAAAGTGGTACTGCACTGACTAAATTTCTCACCTACAACTGAGGCACCAGACGCCTATCGCGGCTATCTAACTTCCGGCTGTCTATAAACATTCACTCAAAACAATTACCTTTATATATATTTATATGGTTTCTCTCTTTAGGGCTACACTTGCCCAAATATCACTATACAGTGTCTACTCAGTTAGTACCGGTGCCTTTACTTGTGACACGGACTTAGTTATTTGTTGAAAATTCCACAATATCGCACAAAACAATTTTATTGTCACAACTGAAACAAAAGGATAATAAAGGAGCTCGTCCGTGGTGGTCCTTGCTGACTGCTGTCCGTTGCGGGTCTTTTCCAGTAAGGTTCGAACCTGTGGATCGGTCCTCTTAGTACCGCCGATGCCGCGCGGTAACATGTGACACAGTCACATGACGTGTAGCTTCAGCCACTGAGCTAATTTCGGAGTATGGACGCAACGGAGAAAAGGGATGGTCGTTGGGCAAGTTGTAGTGTTCATAGTCTGTGGAAGACAATCCAAGGTCCTCTTCCCGGCGTCGATACCATGCCGTACTGTCCAAAGGGCATTTCTCCCTGAAAGTTTACATGTAACAAGTTGTAACAAAACAGTTCACATTTTGTGAAACATGATGATAGCCTAACTCGTTCAAATATTAGTTTGAGGGTCTGAGAATTTTCGATCATGCACCGTTCAACTACAGTCACTGATAGGTTTAAGGGGCCCTCGAGTGCTTTATGTACAAGGTTGTTTTTGGAGTCATTGACCAGTTCTAGGGGGGGCAAGACATTCTAGCAAACTCACAGCAATAGAACTCAATGGGCACTTGTTTCTCACGAAGGGGCCGTTCTCATGTTCCTACCGCATCCATAAAATTTGACCAATGAAAATGGTTAATGGCTTGGAAATTCCGAACGGGAATACAATTGCTCTTTTAGGCGCGTTGAACATTATATTTCGATAGAAACGTAAAATCTGTAGGTGTAACAGACGTAACACAGCAAATATTGTTCGAGGACGCCGTCCGACGGCCCCCCCCCCCTCCCCCCAATCCTGGTGCATGCTCCAAGGCGCAGAAAAGAGGGATCGTGTCACGAATTTTTGATTAGATTTGTAATAGGCAAATCGCCCGCCCATAAGTGCAACTTCGGGCTTTTAGCTAGGTGCTTAGGGCCAGCTTGATTGAGTCGTCACCATAAATAGATGATCTCAGAATCCACTTGAGTGCCCCTTTAACTTATGTGGAGCGCAAGTTCGTCTGCTTCTTGCACAGGGGTTGTGATGATGTCAGAGTGCCGAGCTCTTATTGGCTGACTGAAAAAAAATAGTGGATAGACCTCAAGGCATGTAGCATTGAGGTCTACCCACTATCCTTTCAGTCACAACCAATCAGAGCTCGGCGTCGTTCTGACGTCACCGCAACTCCGTCGCAAGAAGCTGACGACTTGCTCTCCGCATTGCCTTCCTTCACGCTTCTTGCAGCATGATTCAGTGTTAGGCGTTCTTGTCAGCGATTGCCGCAACCTTAAGTGCTGCGCACGAATGACAAAACTCTGGAGACTTTCCACGACCCCCACTTTGCTACGTTGTCACGACTATACACCAGCACATCTTTCTGACCTCACGCCCTTCCGGTGGCGCTGCTGTCGGTACTGAGCATGCGCAGGGCTCGCAAGCAACGTGTTGGTGTATAAAGCGGGGGAAATCCAACTATCATAGCCGCAATCTACAGTTAAAAAACATTTTGGGTCGGATATGTCCCCGGAATCGCCATAAAGAATCACACTCAGACGTCGCATTGGCATAATTAGAAATATCGAATTTAATAGCAACAGAAACGGTCCTAATTCTTGCTGCTACCCGCGTCACTGACCCTCGCATCTGCACGCTGATAGATGTCCAACTTTAGCTAGTTTGAGCTCACCCAGTGAAATAAGGGGTCCAAATTGCGACCCGCAAAAAGACAGTGACCACGTTTTACTTGCTCGTTGTCCCTGCGTAGACTCCACACCCAGATAAGGGCCTGGTCAAGAACAGAAGTGGAAACTCCTCCAACCTCTTTTCACCTTACCAGAGCGAACGCTGGAAAGGAGGTAGCCTCCTCTCCAGCCTTCCTGCTCAAGTGGAAATAGGTGGGAGGAGCTTCCACTTCACTCTTAACCTCCCACAGACTCTAGTGCTGAATTATGTAAGTAGGCTACTGGATGGCAGCGTGGGATAGAGACTGCACACGAACGCTGCATCGCCATTCGGCTGAAACCCGCGTTGATTGGACACGAGTCCCGGCCGAACTCTCAGGCAGCACTCGTGGACAATCCGTGGCTCGCGCTGGCCTCACTAGGAGGCAAAACAAATCCAAAACTACGACCGTTTTTTTTTTTAGCTTTTGATTTAGAGCGCCTTTGGCTTTTTTTTTTCATTATATACCCGCAATATATAAAAAAAATTTAAAAAAGAGGCCAGTGCGTGGCTTACATAGAGTAACTGTATAGACTCTGCTTGCAGAGCCAGAGAATCTCGTTCCTTTTCCTTTCGCCGCCAACTCCGTATTGGCGGTGAAGCGGTCACGTGCACCGAGCAGGATCCGACTGTCGTGCGGGAAAGCGACCTTGCAGGCGCCGAGTTTCGGCCGGAGCATGTTTCTCGCTTTGCGTTTGCGAAATGTATATCCTACACAAAAATAGAACAAACTGGAAGGTTCCTTGACCATTCAACATTATGTGTAGCCACTGGATACATTATAATCGCGAATTGTTTTATAACGCGAGTGATGTTTTAGAACATGTTTTCAAAGTCTGGGAAGAAGACACGGAGGACGATCGCGTAGCTCGCGCATCCGGGGCTCTTGCAGAAGCAACGGTCGCTTCCCACAGTTCGGCCTTGGCTCCAACATGGCCGTCCTGGAAGCATCATTGAGGTACTCTGCTCCGCAAGGGAGGAGCATATACAGTTACTCTAGGCTTACATAGAGTAACTGTATAGGCTCTGCTTGCAGAGCCAGAGTATCGCGTTCCTTTTCCTTTCGCCGCCATCTCCGTATTGGCGGAGGAGTGGTCACGTGGGCAGAACTGGAGCCGACCTTCGTGCGGGAAAGCGGCCTTCCAGAGCGCCGAGTTTCGGGGGAACATATTTTCCGCTTTGCGTTCGAAAAATATAGATCCTAGACTAAAATCGAACGAGCCGAAAGCTTCCTAAGTCATTGAACATTATGTGCGTCAACTGGGTACAGTACAATCCTGTTTTTTCTAACGCGAGCGATGTTTTAGGACATCTGTTTCCAAGGTATGTGAAGCAGACGACACGGACGACGATCGCGTTGCTCGCATCTGCGGCTCTCGCGGAGTGATACGCGATACGCGACCGGCACATCCGGCCATCTTGGCGAGTCGGCGAGCTCTCGTTCGAAAGCGAGGGGACGGCGTTTTCATCAGCCGCTGCGTCGTTTACCGCAATGAATTTTGCATGCGCGTAGAAAGAGCCCCGTGAAAATGACAGGCTGTAGTGTTACGAAGTGCACAAATCGAGCGGACAGCGGCAAGAGCTTGTACCGGATTCCGACGGCGAGACACGATCTCCAAGAGCTCTATTCGGGCGTCTCGAATTCGCGAAATGGCAAAAACTTTAGATAAAAAAGAAAAAAAAAGTTGTACACTATTTTAGCATGAAAGTGCGGGTGCTCGACTTTCCTCAGATTCGCATATAATTGGGACGCACGAAGGTAAAGCACTGCTCAGTCTACATAAAACAAAATAAACTGTCTGCTAAAAAAAAAAAAAAGAAGTCACAGGTTGAGCAGCGGCATCCGCTCTTCGATTAAACACAAGGGGAAAATAAGCAGGCCTGCGTTCTTTTGCTTCTTGCGATCGCTCGAGGGGAAAGGTCCTCCAAAAGTTGGGCAGACAGCGGGCTCACGACGCTATCTGCGTCCCAGCAACAGCGACTTGACGACTTCACTTCACACACGACCCGCGGAACCCGCGGGTGCGATTCTTGCAATCGAGAGGAAAACAGGAAACGACGGGAGAACGATGACGGCACATGCGCGGCTCGTCGCCGCACGCCGCACTATTTTCCTTACGCAGCGCGCCGCAGCAGCCGCAGCACGCCACAGCGCGCCGCCTCGCGTCTGCGCCTTCGAGTCCCCTGCAAAAACCGACTGTGGCTTCCCGCAGCGCTTGGCTCCAGAATGGCACCATTGCGGTACTCTGCTCCGCAAGCGGAGCATATACAGTTACTCTAGGCTTACACGGCCTCCCGCGCCATCTATCAGAAGAAAGCTCAACCACTATCCAGTCTTCACCGGCTGTTCAGATTTTGTCGACACACCGCTTGACCAGCTGTCGCTGAGTCATGCTGAATTAGCCGAATATAGAGGCGTTCCGCGACAAAAAAAACAAAAACGAATCAAGTGTCGCTACTGGATCGGCAGATTGAGCAATCAGTTTTCGGGCGTTTTTTTAATAAGTTTGATGAATAAATAGAGACAACCAGGTCTCATTTTATTTCTCCGAGCACTACTGTCGGTGTTGAGTCAGCAATGATTAGCCGACCAAGTGGGAATAATGAGAAAAAATCAAACATCCGCTGAGATGCTGCTTGTTAACACAATACCCTCGATGATAACCCAGCTTGACCCATGCCCACATAATAATAAAAACAAATATCCAACAGCAACAACAACAAAAGTCAACCTGCAAGGCACAACCAACTTTAGATTAAGCAAGAATCTTCTGGACTGCTCGGCATCTATCTTATAAGGTCACACTTCCTGATAAGAACACCATGCTTTTTAGCCGTGATGCACAAAAAGGGCTGCAACGTTGACCCAGCCCTTCCCATCCATACCTCTACTACAGAGGTGACCAGAGTGACATTGGGTTAGAGCCGTGGACAAAACTACAAAAATTAAGAGATCCGCAGGGGGAAAAAGAAAGGAGGGGGGGGCGATTATACTTGTCCCCTTTTCCAAAAGGGGACAAGTATAATTGTCGACTACAACAAATACCACCAGGCAGAAGAACGTTTCTTCAATTGCTAAGCAAAAATTAATCCATGGTTCCCTAGCCACCACTGCTCCTGACGTTCGTTATGCGTATACGGTTCGAAATTCTTTCTAGAACAATAAAAGAAACACACATACACGTGTTTAAAACCAGTCAAGCTGCATGTACGTAGTGTAGGACAAGTGTGCCAAAACTGTTAGCTTTTTCCTTTCTTTTTTAATCCTAGAACTTTTTTTGTTTGTTTTTGTTTTGGGGACACAGGAGGGGAAGGGACCCGCTAACCAGGGATCCGCGAGCCGCACTTGACCTGCAAAGAGCCGCATGCGGCTCGCTAGCCGCAGTTTGGCCACCCCTGCTCTACTGGAACCTTGACTAACAATGGGACAAGCAAACCAAGTCATTTTTACTAAAAAATGTAATATAGCTTGAAACACGACGCAAAAACTGAGCTGCAGGATGACCCAGCACAGTGTATACGTTTGTTTTTCATCTTCTCTTCTTTCTACCACTGCAAACATTGTTTTCTCCTTCTGCTCCAAAGAGTTGGCACCGAAGTTCGATCGGCGCGCTCTTAGATTTTTTACTGCGTTCAAGTTCGTCTGCTTCTTGAGCACCTCGTGTGTTTGTTTGCCGACCAAATGCACCCGCGTGAGTTTGTTTCTCTCCGATTTCAACCAATGACGCATAGCCTCCTATATATCTGACAAAGCCTGGTATATCGCCACGAAAAGCGGCCGCCGAAATGGAAAAGGTGGAGGAGCAGACAAATGATGAGAGAAGAGCCACGTGACTGGCATCTCCGCTGCGGTGAGACGCCGAAACACACTTTTCCCGAGCGAACAAGTGTGTTTCGGGTCCTCGCCGCTGCGAAAGTTGAGCGCTGACGTCCAGGTTCCCCCAGAAATGGCTCTTTGATGCTCTGTGCCACCGGATCCAAGCGCTCCAAATCTGCGACCGGGCACTCTATGGCTCCGTCGTCGAACTGCCAGGATTTGTGAGTATATAGAGGAGGCTATGAATGACGTTGCGAGCTTTACTGCCTCGTCATTGCGTGTTCGCTACGCGTTCTCTACGTTGTCCTTTGATCGGCGTGCCCCTTTGGGCTTGCAATACAGCAAAGACGCCTTTTAGAACACTTGCTTGCCGTAGAGTTGTCTGATTTAACTTGCCTTCTGCGACTCGCCTAGTTCCCAACGGAAGTGCTGCGTCATCCTGGCAACAGTGTAGGCGAGCTCGACATAAGCAAGCCTGATTCCCAGGCAGTTTCGGGGTCCCATTCCGAAAGGCTGGAAAGCCAACTTCGGATACGGCCTACGTTCTCCTCGCTGAACCTGCAACACAAGATAAAATACTTTTCTAGACAATGTATCTCACGCGAAAATTCAACGGTCTTAACGCCGAATGCTTTTGCCCCTTGGGAGGACTCGACGCGCGTTGCATCCTTTGAATTGGGACGACGGGTGTCGGGACGGAACGACGGGCGAATCCGGTATCTCGGTGCATCGGTGGCAGCCCTCTCACCTCGGCGCAGCGTGAGAGCGCGATGCGCAAGCGTTGTCTCGAAATCGGGGCGTCCCCACCATTTGGAGAAAATTTGGTGCTCACGTCCTGCCTAATGCAAATGAGCAGAGTAGAATGTACTGTATAAAGCTGTCATGAACCAACTTTGAACGCAGAATCTGCTTTACCAACCGATTTTCATAGAGTTCTGTTACGTTCGGCTGCAACGGCGGGCTGTATAAAAAATCGACACCGCGGAAAGCGTTGCGCGCATAGGGGACCGTATAAAATGACTTCAGTGCCCGGCAGGTTTGAACTCGGTATGTCCAGATTTTGCGCCAAGTGCTTTGCCGACTGAGCTATCGAGGCCCGGTTGTTGAATCACGCAAAGTGCGAGGAAGCGGTGGAGCGCTAAGCATTTCTCTTTTTCTTGGAAGGCCTACCACAGATTCTGTTCTTACCAGTCCTTGTCAGCATAACCAAGCGTGTATAATTTTTGTTTTGTTTTTGAGAATTCTCTTCTCACTTCCGCCAACATTCCTACAACGTTATGGCAGTAAATGAATACCGCTGTACTTGAATACTGACATTAGGCATAAGTGTTTACATTAAAGTTTACCTGGAATTTGTTTACGTTGTTTCGTTTTTCCGAAGTCCCCTGTAGCTTGGAGATTGACTTAACCATAAATAAACAAACGCGGCTGAATCATTGTGGAAAACCTATAGATATAGAAAAAGTGTACATGCGCTTGAAGAGTGCTCTTAATGACAACCATAAAATTATTTTACGCCGTATTGGACGAATTTACAATACACTGAGTCACTATATTCTCTTCAACACAATACACGTTTTCATTGTCATGCTCATCAAAATGGCTTCATGTCAGTAATACCTGTCAGGGTCAAACTTCGTGGGATCTGGAAAAAACCTCTCGTCCATGTGGATCACAAATACTGGAGACATGATGCTTGTCCCTGCCTTGTATTTGATGCCCTGGTACTCAAAGTCTTCCTTTGCCTGCCTCGTGGTAAACCTGTGGATGAGGATGACGACATTTGCCGATGTTCGAAAGCGTAACAGGCATATGCACGTGCGGAAACTGAAGTAGTACAACTCTTTGAGCCAAAATGTGGTCGTTGTCGGCGAATTTCGGGTCTTAAAAACCGAAGAAGCAAGGGTAGAAACAAACTTGACATTCTTTAGCCAGAATCTGGGTAGCATTGTCCTAAAGCGCCAAACAAGTGCCAAGGTTAGACACCACTGCTGGTTGCGTCGCTGTCATCTCGCATATTTGACCTAATTCGCCAAACAAGTTTCACAGTCAAGTGGCACTTCTAGCTGTTCGGTTTTCATCTGGCAACTTTAGAACTAAATTGCTAAACAAGTGCCAAATTTAAGCTTCAGTCTGGTTCTTCGTGTCATACGTGACATCTTGGGAACAAGTCTGGCACTTTGGCATTAAATGGCGAGCCAGAGAACAGCCATAGAAACGACAACGAAAAATACTTTTGGTCTTGGAGCAAAACCGTGTTAGGTCCAAGCAAGGCCTGTTTAAAATTTCAGAATCGCCAAGCTCGCGCCAGGTTTGGGAACGCAGGAAACGCAGGGGTGACCTCCTTCAATACCACACGTTAAGGCTGGTTCAGATATTTGTGGGTGCGTACGCTCGAGGGCACTGCATTCACTTGTAAACGCTTATGACGCGCAAACACACTGGTACCCTGGCGCCATCTGACAAATATCCTTGGAAGTGCCTATAACTAGGCATACGTTCGTGCAGTATTTGCGAGATGAAATCTACGCAGGCTCCATGACAAAATGGTTGCTCATAACATTGTCAGGACTATTTTTATCCAACGTCGAGAGATATGGTGCGTAAAAATAATAAAAAATGAATATTTATACCCAAATCGAGAGGGGTCCGGGGCTACCTGACAGTTGGCGCCAGTGTACCAGAGTATTTCACTCGTCGTAAGCTGTTACAAGAAAAGTAACGCACTCGAGCATAAGACGCAAATGTATGAAACAAACCGTTAGCCTAAAGATGTGATCAAGAAATGACGAAAAAAAAATGGAAAGATTCTAAAATAAATCGGGGTCCATGTTCCTCTTTTCGACCCTAATATCGGAGTTGCTTCTGGCTGTGTTCAGCTTTCCCCGGGTCGTGTATGTTCCGCATAACGCGGAGGCGTGATCTCAGGGTGTTTAGGAGCACTATTCGGGTGTAAAAAATTGTATAAATAAGCCAATGAACAGAGGGTATTAAACCTTTCCAGAAGGGTGTTTTTAAGTGGTGCATTTATCGTACTCAAGTTTTATGAGAATAGGATATAAAAATATATTAAGCAAAAGACATGTTTTCTTAAGCATAAGGAAGGCAGCAAAACCATTCTGGTTGACACTGCTATTAAAAAATAACACAACATAAAGCACAAAACAAAACGAAACGCGAAATTTTTTTTTTTTTAGATAAATATTTGAAAGCGGATCCAGCAGATCCGAGCGTGTGTAACGCGGTCTTCGAATAGAAACGTCATCCAGAAGGTTTTTTTTTTCTCCCCGTTTTCTGTTTTGCGACGCAAAAAGCAGGTTGTGTAGGCTCATTTTTTTCCCTTTAAAACCTACACTCGTCAACTTTGTGCTTGACAAATGGACCACCTGAAGACACCCTCGCGAAAAGTTTCAGTGCACTCTGTTCATTGGTTTATTGGGCGGATTTTGTTCACGCCCGAGCAGCGTTTCAGAACATCTTATCATAGAGGCCAACCACACCTCCTCAACAAGGCCGGATGACTGAAGTCCCTACGCCTCGCAAAAAGACAAGTGCAGGGAACGAAATGCACTTGACCTCACCTTTCGACCGAAACTTAAGGCCTCAAGAATTGAAGACAAGTTTCAGCCGAAAGTTTACGCAACACTCGTGTACAATACACGCCCCGCATTTTCCTTTTAAAGGGATGACGAAACTTTAGGGCTACAGCAAGGAGGTATTGGGTAAACACACTGGCTTCGTTCGCAGCTTCCTGTAGTTCAACAGGTAATTGTTAGAACGCAGCCGAATTTACCCAATCTTAACCAGCTCATCAGATAGTAGGAAGGGTTGGGTTTACTTGAAGACAACATGGACCCATATGAAAGAACAGTTTGATACTTTGTTTATGTTCTTGCTATGCACTGAACCGCTCTCCTCCATCGCTAGTCACCGCTTCATTTTGTTTTGATTTGGTTTTTGTCTTTTTTCAATTTGAACTTAAACTTAAAACGCTGATTTGACAAAAAAGAGAAAAAAAGCTACGGCTGAAAGCCTTGAACCACCTTTGGTTTACTTAACGCTTTCTGTCAGGCAATTAGGTTCCAAAAAGTTGTAAAATTTTGAGGTAATTAGTGTTAAAGTGAAAAAATCAGAGCTGCTAGCAAAACTGATATAGGTTTTTAAACCTGAGGATTGAAATTGCCAAAAATATATTTACTGTTGTAATTTAATTTGGTTTTATTTTCAAGTTAACACACATAAAGACGAAAGCTTCAGATCATTTAATGTAAAAGCAAAGGACAAATGGTGTTTATATATATTTGCATTTTCACTAAATAAAAGCACTTCTACACTCACGTGAGACCGGCTGGCCATATTCGCATTGCCTCGTCGATAACCTGTGTGACGTACTTTAGTTTTTTTGTGACTGTCTCGTAGTCCAGCGATCCCTGCAATTACAAATACCATTAACAAAACCCCCGTAAGCACAAATCCCATTAACAAAAACATCACATTTTAATTTTTGTTGTGATAAAAAGGTACGAAAATATTTACTCGTACATTTTTATACCTCAATAACTAACTTAATATAAATTACATTAGGATGGACCAACATTCTTAACTTGATCCGTGTACACTCAAAAAAAAAATAGAGCTCAGAAACAAGGTTTTATTAGTCCAAACATAAAGTTGGGTATCCCCATATTGCGAGAAGTCTAAAATTGTTCTTTTTGTTTTGTTCGGTCCACAAATTATGACCTTCATTCTCCACAATGTGGTTGGCTTCGCAATGAGTCCCTTCCAAATTAACTACACGTATCCAGTTCCCGTTAATGCTCTGGACACTTATAGATCATACTGCATTAAAGATTCGGTTTGAACACAAATTTACTCTAGCTTGATCGTGCTGACGAAAACCGGGGGACACGGATTGTGTAGAATTACCATACGCATTAAGCGTGCGGTGGCGCTAACCCTCACACATCAGCCCTACTCCCCATCACACACGGACAGCACGCCCAACCCACACACGTCATGTTTATGGTAGCTGAGCACATTCTGTGTTCCCCGGTTTGAGCCAGCGTGATCAAAGCTAGTGTAAAATTTTGACTTTATAAACCAACCGTTAGCCCTCCGGTAGTTTCTGGCTGGGAACCACTTAGTCTCGGGCTCTATTCCCATTGGGAGTGTTCTTTCATTCGTGCTTTCGAAATGGCCCCCATGGTGCCTATATGCGCTATGTAGCTCTAACCCCATCAAGACTGTCGAACGTGATGGTCGAGAGTTACAATGTTTTCATAGAGAACCACCGTACAAGCACATTATGTGTGAATAAAACTTACACCCTCGTTGAGCACCTCCTTGACTTCCTGCCTAACCTTCTCCTGAACATCCGGGTGCTTGCCGAGAGCGTACGTAATGAAAGACAGGGCGGTTGCGCTTGTCTCAAAGCTGTTAGTGACAAAACCATGCATCAGTATTAGCATCTCAAAACGTTCTTATATTTGAGCAAAGGTTGTTATGGGCCTTCACAGACACCTAAAAAAATGTCTATAGTATTATATGGTATCTAAAAGAAGCCTCAAAGGAAGCTTGCATTATACCAAGTGTCTGGGTAAAATGTGCTCAGGAATGTTTTCACTGCAAAAATAAACAGCGTATAGCAGAAGGCTCAGTCTCCCTCAAAATGTAATACTATCGGTGCAGACCAAATGAAAAAGCTTCAGAAATTGAAGTTATCGGACACCATTGTGATAGGTGATTTTCGGAAGGTATTAGTCTAAAATGAGAAAGCGTTCAGCTATATGCAGTTACAATCATGAGGTTCATCGGCAGCATATGATTATTCTTGGCTGGTTAAGCTACAATTATCTCAAGATTGCTTTGTCGCCAGATACAAATGATTGAGATTAGAAAATGACTTCTTGCAATTACTAGAGCTCTTAGAATCGTTAAACTGAATGTATATCCTAGGTTGCCTATGAGCGTTTCATGCTAAAGGTAATTTATTCGTTTCATTTTTATGAATTGGCCAAGTTAACCTGCTCACTGGCATTGTCACGTTTATGTATTAGACTATTTCTACAGATCATCATTGACTATTGTTAATGCCTTTGTATTTCACGGGGTCCTTACAACTTATAAGGTATTAAATGGCTAGTCGTTTTTGTAAATAACGTAACAAACTGAGAGTTTCTGTTCTGACATCCGGGTGAAATTTGTCTAAAGTTTTCCTTCTCTTAGTTTAATTGTAATTCAGTTTTATACATGATTTCTCTCCAAAGTCACACCATAAAAAACGAAGTGTTACCAAACGATGAATATGACACTACATGCTCGAAGATCGGTTTCTGGTATGACACGTACACAAAAGATTGAAAAGTCCAGAGCTGATATCGAATCTTCTTTCGACAGCAAAACATTACACAGATCAAACGCGTTAGCGAAATGAAACAATGAAGCGAATACAACTCACCCTCCTAAAAATAGGATAGTTGTGTTCATGATTACTTCTTCCGGAGATAATGCCCTGGTCTTGCTGACACCTGCAAAGTTAAATTAAATTGAAGACACTTTTTATTGCCTCTCATTTTCAAGCCTGATGACACACTAATGGTTAAATAATAATAATAATAAAAAAAATTAGGGCAAAGAGGGCTTAGCAAAACATGCAAACATTCTTCGAAGAAAATGAACTGAACAAAATAGCGGATATTTACACAATATCATGGCAATTGTGGGCTGTGTACAATAAAAAAAAAATTCAACCACTTTTTAACGAGCGCGACGCTAGTATGCGTCGACGCCAAGACGGACGCGTCTGCCACTTTGCGGCTACTCTCGTCAAGCTTCAGCCTGTTTCTCGCTTGGGGCAGGTCGGGGACCCACTAACGATGACGTCACGCGCAGGCCTTGCCTTATAAGCTTTATCGCCCCCCTCTCCTAGGCAACAAGGCGCGAGTGCTGGATTTTGTCGCGGCACCCACCAGGGGCCACGGAGAGGGGGGGAGGGGAGGACAAGGATTCGGGACGATTGTTACGTCATCGTGCCGCTAGAACATTCTTTTGTCTTCGCAGTGTGGGCGCGAGTACCAGCCGAATGCAGACGCAGCACACGTGCCCAACCCATGCACCGCGCTGGCCTTCAGTAGGTGACGTAAAAAACGAGCGAACGGCCCTGTTACCTCAGAGGTGTCGATTTCACGGAACGTTGATCCTCCCTCCCTGCACCACTGTTGTTGTTTTAAAGACCCGTCTTTTTCAGGGAAACCGCTAAAAATACCCCCCCCCTCCCCCACCCCTCGTGAAATCTAGAATACGCATCGCCGATAACCTCAGACTCCGCCCGCACGTATGCTGGTGGCGGTTCAGATACGATGCCAAAAATTGGGAATGTAAGCGACGGCTTGACAAGAGCAATGCGCGGCGAATCTTGGGAGTCTTATTATCGCTATGGAGGTAAGGAGATCGCGACATTAGCCGTTAAGAAAACTAAAGAACAAAAATATAAGAATAATAAGAAACATCCCACGTTACCTAAGCTATATAGTGACATGAAAAAAAAAACAACAGCATTGTAGCGAGAAAGTAACGTTCCGAAAGAGGCGTAACTCATAAAAAGATCGTACTATATGTGTATACTTATATATATGTAAAAGGCTGCAGCAGATAACACGCACCTTTCATAGCGCCGTTTGTTTCTTCACCCGAGGATGTCTGCGTAGATGCCAGCTCCTCGTACTCCGCGTCGATGAGATTCTGGAGCATGTCGTTCCTTCGCAGCTAAATAAAAATAATTCAAGAAATAAACGCAGACGGAACAATCAAATCCAACAAAAAGTTGGACCTTTTCTTTCTTTTTCCTTTTTTTCTGCAAAAGTGCGCGTTGTCTAAGCAGCTGCAGCGCCAATGATCTGAGTGTGGCCGTATAGTTTTTGCAGCACGCTCCCTGAGCATGTATCGGAAGACGACGGCTTCGTCAACGTTAGCCAGGGGCACTGATTCAAACGGACACTTCGCGCCCCAGGAAATGGCGACCGCCAGTGCTGCTTCCGGGCCTTCGAAATGCAGTCGAGTGAAATCAATTTCCTTTTGCAACTAGTTTTTTTATTTGTTGGATTGAAATAATTTATTCACTCTAGACCTTACAATATGAAGACCTATCAAGCCCTCGTTTCAGTCCGCCCTCCCCCTCCTAAAAATCAAAAAGAAAAAAAGCTGGATTTAACATCTGGAAAAAACGAGATGAAAAAAACATATTTATAAGCGGTACTCTATACTGATTGAAGGAGTTTGTACGCTTATATTTATAAGGGAGCAATCTAACGGCCTTACTAACCCTTTTTGCAGTAAAAGGCTCATAGCATTTGGTTAATTCAGACCTGACGTTTAGATGCTGCTGCCCCTTTGTTATCAGGCAGACATATAACTAGACTAGAATATTGAAAAATGGCTCGATCAAAGTGAAGCCGTGACGTCGAATTCTCAATTAGGTTAAAACAAAAAGCCCAACTGACGCATGCGGTTTATTCTTGGCTTGACGAAAACTGCGGAACCGACGTCGTAAAGATAACTAAATATGGCGTTAAAGGAAACCTTTACAGTAATACCTTGGGTTAAACCTGATAAAACAGTGAAGCATACGTTGTGATGTTTGTAGCTCTTCGTGAAATCATTTTTGTACCACGACTCACACGGTAACTTTCAACGATAGGACATCATTGGTTGGCGCTGCGATCACATCATCGCTTACGCCAGCCAATGGAGCCTCCCGCGCCGGTGGCACTAATGCAACGGCAGCGGAGTTAAAGATGTATCAAATGAACTAAATGCTCTATTGAAGGGCGAGAAAAAGCTCGCCGAATTTAGTTAACTGTCGTCACATGACCAAGTCATGTTACAGATAGGTTCACGTTGTCTTGTGGTCACGTGGCGCTGATAACTTTATTCTGATGACGTTACTTTCAGGTCACGTTTCTGATATCGGCCGTTTCTACATAACAGCCCTATATCGTACAATAGGTCTAACAGTTTAAAATAACAATTGTTATTGTGTCTTGTTAACGTGAATTGAATAAAAAAACAATTGTAGTAGAAAGTTACAAGAAGAACCTGATAACAAACCGCTTGAAAGCTACTGAGGTTTCCAGGAGATTTGTTCGTGTTCTAGGGTAAGGTTTGCTAACTTCTCACAATTAGCTTAATCATGATATAACGCTTTAAAATAACCAAACCAACCTCTGGGTGTCTTTTACGGAGCTCAATGACCTTCGCCGTCTCTTCACCGAAATCCTGATATGAAAAACTCCCAAATATCCGGCTCAGCCAAAAAATTGGAGCAGCCAGAACGCCAAACGAGGTTGTGCACTCTGAAAAAGATAAAACATGTACAAAAGCCAACTTCTGCATGCTTCGATTTTTTTGAACTGACGATGTATAATATTTTCCGAATGGAAGCTTGGGCGTGTTGGTAAGGCATGATTATTTAAAACGTACAGCGAAATAGACGGGTCGGAAGAAAGGAGACAAACAACAGCGGTTTGTTTGTCTCCTTTCTTCCGTCCTGTCTGTTTCGCTGTACGTTTTAAATTATACAATATTTTCTTTTGAAAAGTCCACCAAGCATATATTGTGACCATAATGCTCAGACTTGAATACGCGACACCAAAGGGAGGGAAAGCCAAGGGGGGAAGAGGGGGGGGGGAGAAAGGAGGAGGGCGAAGCGGGGAAATACAAAAAAAAAATGCTATTGTCTTCTGTCCCGTTGCGACACTGCAATACCCGCCGGTCGGCGCCGGGGGTAAATATGGGAACAGAACGCGGCAAATCCTGACCGTTGGTATTGGTGGTCCCGATGGATATAACAAAAAAGCGACAGGAGAAAAAAAAAGCGAAAGCAGACGAAAGGTTATGCGTGTTCATTTTGCCGCGACGAGTTGAAGTGGCTCGAGCGCTTGGCGGCGTTACTTGTTTTAATACATTACGCGATTCCGGTATTTTCCTGCAAAGTAAGCTATAAATGAATTAGGTACAGAGCTTACAGCCAATTTTTTCTGCTGCTTCCTGCATATCAAGGCGTCGCCAGCGATGTGGGTCCATCGGGACCAGCAACTGAAACAGACATGTACAAATTACTCAAAAAAGGTAGTTAAGTTAAGTTACTGAGTATCGACGCCAAAAGTAATTGGAGTAGAGTAGAAATTACGCATTTGTAATAGTAATTGAGTAAACTACTAACTACTGTAAAAAGTAGCGAGTTACTTTGAAGTTACTTTCGAAGTTACTTTTTTATATGTTTGTGGTAGCAAAATGAACAGCAGTTTGATTATATGAAAACCCTTGCGAGCCTAAAATAAATGCAGTCTGTTTATGGCTTGCGTTTTCACCAAAATAGTTTATTCACTCGCAGAAGCAATTGTCTTTTATAACAAACTTTCCTCGTTTTTTTTTTCTTTTTTCTTCCGCAAGTTGAGATTGTTATGACTGGCCCCTCTTTATTCCGACGACGTTCTGAGAGTACGCTGAGCGAGTGCACCAGACCGTCAAGGGTTCAAGTCTCGCGCCACGACGATGAGATCATCCGGACGACTGCGCGTCCCGTTGTAATGCAAGTAAATCGTTTTTAACAAAGAGGAGGTCTCCGAGGCATGGAAGGTCGGAAGGACGCGAAGGATTAAGTGAACACGCATCGTCGCTCGTGCAGTTGCAGCTGGAGGCGGAACGTGCTCCCATGAACGGGTTATCCGTGCCAGGGTTTGTGCGCGGGGAGTCCGGCTTTGCAAAGGCGTATGCGCTGACGACGAAGCGACCATGGGAAGAGGCGCCGAGCTGCGAGGTCATTCCAGTGGCGCCTCCCATGGAGCCTACCGCTTGAGTCAGAACCCACTAAAGACAGACAACACGAAAACAACAACAACCCTCGGAGTGTCCCCGTCTTTCACGGTTGCAGCTGGAAACGCGGCGCCTGCGTGCATTACCGGATTAGCGGTGTTATGTTTTGGCTGCTCGTCGCCACCTTGGCCCAAGGACGCCTTCCCAAACAAGGGGGCTCCTTGTTCGGGAATGCTACTTCATCTGCCGGCGTCTTATTCATTTCTGCGCTCAAACTTTCGTGCTGAGCAAAATTAGCTCTAGATTTCGAAAGTAGTTAGTAATTTGAGTAGAAGTTACCTGAAAAAAGTAGTTAAATTAAACTACTAATTACCCAAATCAAATGGTAATTGAAAGTTACCAAGTTATTCGAAAAAGTAGTTAAACTACAGTAGTTTGAGTAGAGTAGTTGAACTACGTCCAAGTCTGAACTGAAACCACCGATGCACTCTTCAAATGCGCCGCCGTTCCGAAGCGGCCCGAACGCATCGGACCTTTTCCTCTATATTATACATACTAACATTATGGTCGGCGCTTGGGAAGGTGGTCGTTCCATCGCAGATTCGTGAACTGCATTGCCGACTCCGGAGTCAGTGCAATACTGCTCGGTCGGCGCTCGGGGAAGCGCGAGGCCACATGACCGCTGAAACGCTGTTGCGATATATTTCACATATCTTTTACCGTCGTCTTATAATCAATCGGATGTGCAATCGATGAGTTTTGCCTCCGAAGACCAAATGTATCTCGCGTTTCGGTCTGCACTTGTTTCGATTGCATGTGTGACTTCTGATTGAATACGCTTGTGTGGTGTCTTGACATTTGTTTTGTTCTGTTTCTTGTGTATCTTTAAGATAGTGTAATCTTTACCTCATGTTTAATATTTGTTTCTTTCATTTGATTCTGCGACTAAAAACAAATGCGTTCTACTTCATAGTTGTGCTTGGGAGAAGAGCGTGTTGGTTCAGTTCAAGGACGAAGAAAGAATAAAACAATTAAAACTGGGACAATACAACACATCTTTCAGCTAGCAACGGACTCGTCCGTTGCTAGCTGAAAGATGTGTTGTATTGTCCCAGTTTTAATTGTCTTATTCTTTCTTCGTCCTTGATTTTCATATTGTGTTTCGTTCCATAAATTTTGTTTCATCGAAATAAATTTGTTACATGTGATACATGCGCTTTATTGCGCTAGACTCGGCACGAAGGCGTTGTCACGACTAAAATTTGCGGCTGTGTCGTATACACAGCCTGCTCGTCTTCTATTAGCTCGTGTTCATTTGTCTCGCGTGCTATCAAACTAACAGCTTCGCTCCACTGCTGACACAATCTTTGATCGCTTTCCTCCGGTGCGACCAACGCCTACACGAGCAAGCATGCAATGTCCATCGAGAATTCCCAAATGAAGCTACCTCTTTAAAAAAGACAAAACAAAAGAGCTTACGGGCCAGCATGTGAAAGGGTCCGGTCATGATTTCCTTTAGTGTTCGCTGCGCCGTGAGGAGAAATGGATTCTTCAGGTCCGTCTGAAAACTGGTGTCGATCCCGAACGCTGCCCGACCGATGTAGTCCATTGTGAGGCCCTGGAACGGCTCCAGCATGTTTACCTCTTTGCCCTGGTCGGCCATCTCGCCGAGCACGTCCATGAACACGTCGCAAACTTTAGCGAAGTGTTCCATCATCTGCGTACACGGAGTCAAAAAAACAAAACTGAATCAAGCTTATAAACGGAAGTTCTGGCGTTTTTTTAATCTATTCAAACTAAATTTGTATCCGGAATACTCAGGCCTCGCTCTTCCTAGCATAATGTTAATAATCTCAAAATTCAAAATTCCCACTGAGAAAGCGGCGAATAAATTTCATGGCAAAAATCAACATTCAAATTTTCACGCGATCTCCAGCGGGGCGACGTCACGATGTAGTATAAATGTTTTCAGCGCTGTCTGCCATGGTGCCTCTCTGGCTCTCAGACAAAAATTGAGACTTTGCGAAAAACATGTATGGTGACTTGCACTTTGAGTTATCAAGTTAGGTGTTTCTATAATTGTCTTAAAAGCCTACTTTCGGTAGACATCTACCTGGTTAGAAATTGTGAGAAAAGTATAGAAAAAGAATCCCTGTAAACCCGATGGTTAGAGGCTTTTCTATTCTGTTTTAATATTTCCTAACCAGGTAGATGCCTACCGAAAGGTCATGTTGTGTTCCGACTTGCCCAACGCCATCTTCAACTGACGATCTCATTCTTAATCGCCAAGGCCCATCCAATTTTCGAAGTCACTGGGCACTTTGAAAAGCCTGACACCGTGCACTTTGGAAGACATGGACAAGGACGTAAACAGTCACACGTGATCAAGGGGCAGAACTGGCTTTAAAACTTTGGGCTATCAAATTTCAAGTGGCTAGAGCTTTTTTCTGTTCTGTTCTATTAATGTTCTGAACAAGGTTCGAGCCAAAACGATTACCATCAAAATTTTTCTGAACAGGCTAGATAAATGCCGTAGATTCCTTTACCCTCGTCCAGCCCGGCGCAAATTTCCATGGCTACCCTTAAAAAATATGATTTAGGCTTAAATACATGAGAAAGGGAGGTCAGCGAAAAGTACTGCTGTAATCATGATATATCTTATAAGACGACGTGCATTTTATGATATATAATACTATAGAGACACTTCGTAGAGAACTATTAAACTGGCACACAGAAAGTGTCCAGCTCTCTTCTAATCCTCCAACATCTTGGAAATGTTTTGAAGTAAAAATCATTAGCAGCTCAAAATTATAAAATAAAACTTATGACATAACTGGGATGTAACGTGGAACTTGCGCTATCTCCAGTTTTAATATTAAGGAGTGCGCCTCGGAGCGAAAAAGACCACTTAAAGCGGTTCCCAAAGGACAGCACAAGCTATACACTACAATTGCCACTGTGCCTCAGCTTCCGATGTTTTTAGAACACACCGAGAAATAATACGACTATAAAGTAGGGTTCCGTGTTTGCGGTATTTAACAGTAAGCACAAAAAAAATTACTCCGAGACGGCTTTTTAAATAAGTAAAACCGAAAAAAAAAATTGTCTTTGATGAAAAAAAGAACAGCTTCACAGGAACATATTTTCTATCCTACTTTTCGTTTCTCGTTGACCCGGAACACCAGTCGAACTGAGCTGTGGTTGGGGCTGTTCCTTTCTATCGAAACCAGATTCCTTGCCCCGTTCCCTTCTCTTATCTTTACGAGCATGACGATTTCTAAGAATTTAGGCCAGGCGGAACTAACCTGGAACACGAAAGAAAAGAGGACACGGGAGTGACATTGGGGGTATTGAAAGTGCACTAAAGACGTTTCTGAGACCGTCTGTTCTTGGCAATAACTCATTGTACAACATTTTAGCAACCCAGAAATTAAAAAAAAAGAGTATGTCCGTGCAAAGTCTGTTTTTCTACTAAAAATGTGACCGAAGCTCGAGTCACGCCCCTCTGAGCGGTAAAATCCGGAGCACAGAATTCAGCTGAGGCGCCGCGGCTGACGACGGGCGCGCGTCAGCCAATCGCCAGCCGCCTTTCCGAGAGAGTCGGCTTGCTATTGGCTGACGCGCGCCCATCGTCATGCCGCCGGCGCCTCCGCTGAATTCTGCGCTCCAGATTTTTCCGCTCAGAAAGGGGCAGGTACGAGCTTCGATCACATTTTTAATAGGGAAATAGACGTCGCACGAGCGTATTTTTCGATTTTTCATGGGGAAATACAATTAAAGGTAACCCTATTTTGTACGGTTCCTGAAAATGATAAGCAAACGTACAACGTGCGTTTTCTGAGTCGCGAAGAGCGGCTCCGATAGCTGGGAAATCTTTTATAATGTACATGTCCATCTTAGAGCGCAGCTCTTAGGCGCCCGTTTCCGGGTTGAGCGGCGTCGGCGTCGGCATAACCGCGCGTTGCATTATGGGGGTTTTTCCTATTGTGACGCCACACACCTGACGTCACGATGTGACGTCACAAGGGTAAAATTTTTCCGCTAAAGTCAGCGTGAAACTTTTTTCAATAACTTTAGCGGGGAAGTGCTAGCGAACATTTGCCCGCTAAATTTAGCGGGGAAACTGAATGCGCAGACTGATACCCCAATTCAATTTCATCGCTGAATTTAGCGAGGAAACTTTTGCGTTAAATTTACCGGGGGAGAAATTTTTTCGCTAAAGTTAAACGGGAAATTTACCCGCTAAATTTAGCGGGGAAATTTTCCGCTAAGTACAGCCGGGAAATTTTTTCGCTAATTTTAGAGGGATATTTTCACTAAATTTAGCGGGGGAAGGTTTCCGCTAAATATAGCGGGGATATTTTTTCTCTAAATTTGGCGGGAAAACTTTTCTCACTAAATATAGCGAGAAACTTTTTCCACTAAATTTAGTGGGGGAAAACTTCCCGCTAAAACTGCTACCACTAAATTTAGCGGGAAATTTTCCCACTAAATTTAACGCCGAAATTCTCCCGGTAACTTTAGCGGAAAATTTTTCCCGTTAAATAGCAGGGGAGCGTACGGAGGGGGAGGAGGGTATACCCTCCTCCTCCTCCTCAAAAGCTGCGCTCTAATTAGGCATTACAGAAAACTGGAACGTCACATTTTTTTTTCTCAATAAGTCTATGTGTTAATTTCTTCTCCTGAAAGCGTCGTTGCGTTTCAGTTGTGATTTTCACTTGGCGCATTCTATAACTGTGTAAAGTGTTTAGCATGTGTTCAATAAAGTTGTGTAATGTCAGGTGCATTATACATTTTTGTTATTTTCTCCAGAAAATATACAGTCACTTTACAACACAAGCCCTATATATACCGATTTCTCCCCAGCGTTAAAAGTAGACAATAAAAACACCGATTAAATGTCAAAAAAGCATAGGCTCGAATAAATAACCCCGAATTTTTAGAAAAATAAATGCCGAAAACACGGAACCCTGAAATGTACGAAAGGTTGGACGAGGTATGAGGAGAAATCTGGTGGTTTTTCGGGCATCCTGATCTAACTACGATTTTGGAATACCCATTAAATTGGATATAGCTGTTGAGAAAACGGCCGATAAATGCGATTCCCAAACCGACATTCAACATGACCCGCACCTGCTAGGAGCGTGGTGGCGTCACGTGTTCTAAAACTTTCAAGTCAAGGTTCAAGGTTCAAGGTGTTTATTGGCTAAACATTGATCATATAGCCGAGAGCCTGAGGTAACCAAAAGCCAGAAGCCCGTGCAGCAATGTGCTGGTTACCTCCTCGACTGTATGTTAAGAAATGATAAAAGAGAAAACCTAAAATAACGAAATGATGATGATGATGATGAGCATGTACAGCTGAATATAGAGAATGAATCGGGTTATACAATTTACAATTTACACGTTCAGGTCCAGGTTCCGCACCAAGTCCTTATACTCGGCCACGTCAGGGGCTCGGCGAGCATTAGCTGGCAGAGAGTTCCAGAGAGCGGGGGCCTGAACGAAGATGGTAGAGGAGGCACTGGTGGTGCGGGCAAGGCGCTGGTCCAGCTTCGATGGGTCACGCCTTGACCTTCGAAAGTAGCCACCGGGGATAGTATAGTCCCCGTGAAGGAACTTGTAGAGGATCACACGCCTGGCGAGATTTCAGCGTCTGTCAAGTCTGGACTACCGGAGGGCCTGTAACCGCCTGCCGTAAGGTTGTTTGCCTGTTCTTCGCTCCTGTAGGTATAGGACTGTTCTTGATGCTTTCCTTTGTACGGACTCTAGCTGCTTTTGGAGGTCCACCTGGTGGGGGCTCCAGATGGTGGCACAGTATTCTAGAACAGGCAGCACAAGAGCTGTGTATAGTGTGCAGAAAGCGTGGTGCGGCATGTCCCTAGATGTCCTGGTTATAAATCCTCTAAGCCTGTTTGCTTTCTTGCAGACGTTGTCAATGTGGGATCTAAAGGACAGGCTTCGGTCGAAGTAAACGCCGAAAAGCTTCGTCTCGGTGACGTCTTGTAGCCGTGTGTTGTGGGCTATGTACGTTACGTCTTTCGGTTTTGTTTTCGAGATATTCTGAGGTAAACAGTCTTGCTTGGGTTGAGGAGGAGGCCGTTACGTTCGGACCACCTGGAGACCCTGTGCAGGTCGTTCTGCGAGACGTGCCGGTGTTTAGTTGAGTGCATAGTGCGGTAAAGTAGTGGTTGTCGGCGTATCGTAGGATGTTGGATTCGATGCCAGACATGAGGTCAATAATGTACAAGTTGAATAGAAGTGGCCCAATCACAGATCCCTGTGGCACACCCGCCCTTACATTGTGCCACTCTCCGAGGCCACCCTGACATCTGACTCGCCTGCGGCGACCAGTCAGAAAGTCGGCTATCCATTTTAGGGTAGTTCCATAGATGCCAAAGCCGGGGAACATGGCGATGAGGAGGTCATGGATAACACTGTCGAAGGCACATGAGAAGTCTAGTGAAAGAACATCAGCCTCTTTGGAGCTGTCGAGAGAACTACCGAGGTCATGGTGCAGGACAGAAAGTAGAGTTTCACAACTCCGCCCTTTTCTGAAGCCATATTGGGTTTTGCAGATAAGATTGTTCGTTTCAGAGGTGGTCGGAGATTTTGCTGCAGATGAGGTTTTCGAATATTTTGCAGAGGATGCAGTTGAGGCTGATTGGGCGGTAACTTTCCAGTGCATTCAGTGGTTTCCTAATCCCTTGTGGACGGAGATCCCGTGTGCTAGTTTCCAAACTTCGGGGATGAGGGTTTTAGAGGAGGAGTGGTTGAACAAATCGGCCAAAGCTGGTGAGAGGGCAGAGGCACAGGGCCATCAGAAGAGCTGGTGATATGCCATCTGGACCAGACGAGACCCCGCTTTTCAGTTTGCAGATAGCTGATTCTACATCGTCAGCGCTCACCAAAGAGAGAGCGAACACAGGAATGGACTAATGGTGAATTCCACTCGTAGATCCGGAGCGCTTTCCAAAATCCGCGAGGGAGCCGAAATTCCGCTCCGTGGGACCCGCTCCAAATCGACGAGGGGAAGATAAACTCGCATTTTTGGAGCGGCCTCCCCACACCCCTCCCCACCGCTTCCCCTTCCGCCGTTCAAAATGGCCGCTGCTCGAACTTGACAAGCCCACCAACGCCTCAGCCGACTGATCTTTCCGACGCAGAAATAACACGCGACACAGGCTGGGCGAAATTATACGTACACCACGGCGCCCATGTCGCAAATAACGAAGACGTTCGCGTTCGGCACCGTCACATACCTTTCGGCCGCCTCGAAGCGGCGGGGCACGGACAGCGATTGCCAGCGGTGGAGTTCAGATTTCGGGACGACTTTAATAAACACAGAGGTAACAAACTATCACTTGCACGGTCGTTGACTAATCTCTTCCTGCTTTATTGCACGGGAAAACGCCGGCGGAATGCAGTGTAGAAAGGTAAACAATCATTGGCTGCAGAATGAACAGGCCTAACCTTGCGTCTGCCTCCGGCTTTTCTGTCGTTCTTTTTCTCGTTCTTCCTCTCACGATCACAGATGTCAGCGCTTACGATTTACCACGCTCCACAGTCTCGGCTTTGTATCCCTAATCTACGCGAGGTAGAAGCGTCCGAGCCGTCACAATCCCGCGTAAACAACCGACGCACCCGAACAGATCCAACTCGACGACCCGACCGTGGCTGCCGTGGCCCCGCCGACCCGCCAACTTCGCCGCGCCGCGCATGCGCACTGCCTAGGAAATGACGTAGAGCGCTCTGTACTTCCCGTATTTCCGGAGAGATCTGTGAAATCCCGGAGAGCAAGTTCGGCGGGGTTTGGGGCGCTCCGTGGAGCGGGCGCTGCTAGAGATCTGCGAGCGGAAGATGGCCAGCTCGAGCCAGATCTGCGAGCGGAATATGCGCGCTCCAAATGGAGCGCTTTTGGAGCGCTCGAGATCTGCGAGCGGAATTCACCATAAGGTGTGGTAGGACACATTTGGCGTGAGAGTGCGCACTGTGGGGAAGGGGCAGGAGTTGCTCATGCGGGCACTGCATTACCGAAATGATCTCCAAAGGCATCTGCGTCTTCTGTGCATTGTCAAAGAGGTCGCCTACGATCCGGAGTTGAGTAGCAACACTATTTCCTTACAGCGAGCCAAAGAACTGCCAGAACCGCCTGGGGCACGTTTTTGCCTGGTTGGCCATGTCACAGAGGTATCTCTGGTGTGACACTCTTATCTCTTGTTCAAGCTTTCTAAGGAGTTCTTTTATGGTGTCCAGTGTTTCGCATCATGACTTCTTGATGCCTCTCTGAAGAGACGCTTGGTCTTGTTTGAGCTGGTGGTCTAATAAACTCATTACTTTGCACTGTTTTCTTTGTGTTTGTTTGTTCGAATGGAGTAAGCATTAACATAATTCAGTTCACATGGTCAATCTTCGAAACCGCTGGGAACAAATTGTGCTGCCCAAAGTTAAATGTGGAGTTACGTTTACAGACATGCGCAGATCAAAGGTGTGACAGGGCTGTCCGTTAGATGGCGCCAGTGTGTCAGCCCTATTGATTGTACACATAGGAGAAATTTCTCGTGTCCAATAAACACATATGAATCATACAAGATATATAAGAACATATAAGAACCATATAAGAACCATATAAGAACTGTATAAGAACTATATAAGATATATAAGAACACACAAGCACCATATAAGAAACTTCTGAGAAGTTTCTTATAATGTTCTTATATGGTTCTTATATATCTTGTATCGTTCTTATGTAGTTCTTACGTAGTTCTCATATGGTTCTCATATGTTCTTATATATCTTGTATGATTCATATGTGTTTATTGGACACGAGAAATTTCTTATACAAATGACTTTTTTCACTAGGGAGTGTGTTAAGTAGAGAGTGTGTATTACAGAAAGTCTCCAGCTGCTCGATGGTGGTCACGTGGTTTGTGGGCCGCGTTTGCAATACGAGCTGCGAAAAGGTGCCGAAAGCGTCGGTCGTCTGCGAACGCCTCCGCCTTTCCGTCTGCTTTGCTCCTCGCCACAGGAAAATGCAGTGCATGCGCACTTGCAACCGATCTCCGCTGGAGGCGGGCGCCATTAAATTGTGAAAGCTCTCCACGATCTGAGATGTGCCCTATAGTGTTTAATATTTTGATTAGTGAACTCTACACTACCCAGATGGCGCCACCCGCCATCACGACCACGCTTGCTTCCAGTGTGCGACGCCGTGCAGCGGGCCTTTCAGTAAACAGCGTGGCTTGAACTTTCAACCGACTGGGACGTCTCTTTTCTCCCGGCGTTGGCGCGTTGGTCCAGGGCCTTGCTGGCTGCCGCCGTCTTCGGCATGTGAGATCTTTGCTTCCCGCTGCAGGCCCGCGTGGGCCCTGCGCTCTTCTAGTGGGTTTTCCTTTTTTCAATTTACAACACACCCTCCCTTCAATGTGGGTTCTCTAGTGTTAAGCGATTACAAGGCAACAAAACACACCCGAGCACGCTCAAACTCAAATCTGAGAACTAGCCTTATAAAGAAACTCCAGTGAATATTTTAAAATTGATAATTACAAATGTTTTCAGCTCAGTCAGAGTCCCTGAATTTCAAGGTATGATTTCTTTGTCGATATTGTGACTAGTTTTGTAAATATCACGGTTCAAAGTTTGGTATCGGGCGTCTACGGCAAAACCAAAACTACTTGCTTGAGGGATGGCGACACTGATCGTCAGGTGTACGGCTGCGACGTGACATCATCGCGGTGCAGCGGTACGCGCTACAACGTGTGGAATCGACCGCAGCTCCACCGCGACGTGACGTCAAGAGGGTGCTGCAGTAGGCGTTGCCCAGTGGTCCTTGACTAATGGCTAACCCGCCTGCCACCCGCCCAAAGAGCAGCTGGTCGCATCTTCAAAATCACTTTTTGTGGGGAGTACGCGGCTTCACTTTGACGCAGTATTTCGGCTATGATTACATCTCCTGCCACTATAGCGATCCATTAATTTATTTTGGTTTTCTTTTCGACCGGAGATTCCCTTTCAATATCCGTGCTTCCCGTTCAGGTTTTATTTTTGTGTCCTTCTTGTTTTTTTTTGTTTTTTTCACATCTCTGCGTTGACTAATGTCATCGTGCGAGCTTAGCCGCCCCGAATGTCTTTTGAACGAGCACGGTGACGCGGGTTCGAGGCGCAACCTAAACATATCTTACAGCGCTCGCTGGGGGCGCTGCACGAAACCTGATAGAAACGGGCATATAGAGAACACCAACACAAGGCCTCGACATAAGAGCACTGCGGTGGCGCTACTATTGACAGGGAGCATGCGCAGAACCTCCACTTCACGCGAATGTGGCTCCCGCGCACTCGGAAGTGCCCACACTCCTGGTGTCGGCTCGTTTTGTAAACACCGCGTTGGCCTATATACAGCCGATGGACCCGACTCTCACCAGCTTGAGCTTGAGGGCGGTGAAACCGGAAGTGATGCAGGAGCGCATGTTCTTCCACTCGGAGCCCTTCACGTGAATCAAACCTCGCCCAACGACTGGATGCATCTCGTCGGTCCTCATAGTTACCTGCGTGAAAACAACAACAAAAAAGTCCTTATTTTCACCCCCTGGCGCTTTAAGTGGAAAATACGTAGATAACCTAAAGGTGACACGATTTATTTTTAGCATTTACCCACTCCATTTCATTCAACAAAATGGCGGTTGTGTAAACCGTGTAAACAGACAAATTAAGTCGAGTTTACCCCTTTTCTAATTATCGACTATCTTGATCACGTCTCCGAATAAAATCTAGAAAGCCCGTTTATGCTTCAAGCGAGGAACCTCTTTGCTGTACCATCTTGATGAATTACCCGAGAATGGGGCGAAAACTTCTGAACATCAAACGGGGAAGAGGACGAGGCTTTGAGACCTTGTCTTGCTGTCACCATGTTCTTTTTCTTTCTCCTCCACTTTTGATGTTTTTGAGATTTTGCCCCAGTCTCGGGTTATTCATTGAGATGGTAAATATACACCAGCTTGAATGCTCTGTCACTGTAATATCATTGTTCTACGCTGACAGCCTCATAGTAATCAGATGACTCCTTAAAAAAACTGAAAAATAATGCCTGCTTTGCTTATATGTATTTAGTCATATTTTGCCTAATCTTCTTCGGGTTGCTTACAAAATCGTTAGGGAAGGAAGTTGGACGACAGTACTGTAAATCTCCTTTTCACCACGCCGAAATTATGTAGTGTGGGAATTCGCGTACCGCCGCCGATACGCCGTTCCCCACGTGGTCCGTCAACAACCCGAGTCCAGCCTGGTTCTTTCACGGGAGCGGGATTCCGCTCCCCGTTTATTGGTACATAAAAACACAACGCTACAAAACACTCAATCTATACTACAAACACACGCGACATTACTCAAATATTTACAAACGTACGTTAAGCCCAAAGCTTAACACAAAGAGGGCCCCTAGGCCTCGTGTCCCGCTACTGCCCAAGAGCAGTTGCTTCCACTTGCCTATCTTGAGCGCCGGCCGGAATCCTAAGAGACTCTTGCCTCCCGGTTACCCGACAATATCGACCGATGGGCGAGAAGGTTTCTCCTCGCCCGCCATGGGGCGCCTGCAGCGCCATCCAGTGGCTAGGAGAGAAAGCGGCATGTCGGGAGCTGAATTCGAGATCCCGATCGACCCCGCGGCGACACGACCATGTGATCGTGTCTGAGGCGAGGCAACTGCTTAGTTGCTCCGCAGCACCTTTGCCAGGTTGGTTTGATGGGCGCCCTCGTGAATGCACGGTGCGCCATAGTAGTCGTGTAAGCATTGCGCCTATCGTCTGTTTAGGTTGTTCGACATTACAGTACACACTGTAGACGAAATGTAACTCAGTTCACTAACAACTATACCTCATCTCACCACGAACCAAAACACTTACGCGCGTCTCTGACATTACGCCACGGCAGTGCCGTCAATTTCCACACGGCGCATGTGCACACGCTTCACATCACGGGAATCTGGTTTATGTGCACGCGCAGCGCCGACATATCGTGTGTGCAAACGCTGACTTGTTTATAATCAGCGGGCTTGTGTATAGGCAGAGCCACGGGGGCTGCTAGCTTCAATCACGGACCGTTTGGCAGACGCGTGGTATACATGCGGAGAGCAAGTCGTCTGCTTTTGCACAGGAGTTGCAATGACGTCAAAAAGACGCCGAGCTCTGATTGGCTCCGGTTGAAGGATAGTGGGTAGACCTCAAAGCAAGCTGCATTGAGGTCTACCCACTATCCTTCAACCAGAGCCAATCAGAGCTCGGCGTTCTGACGTCACCACAACCCCTGCAAAAGAGGCAGACGAACTTGCGCTCAGCATTGCTCCGACTTGCGCATTGGTGACTTAAAGGCCGACCTACAACCTCGGTTTTCTGCAGGGAAGATAATCCTGTTAGCGCCCCCTCTCCTAATCTGCGAGGGGAGCCAAGTTGGGGCAACGTTAAAAGTAGAAAGGATATAGTAAAGGAGGGGGTGGGCAAAAGTGGAAAGCGCGAAGTGTACGTCGGCCTTTAAGAAGCGCGCACTGGCACCCAGGTCGGGGCAAAAGTACCACGTGGTTTCGGAAACGGCTCGCAAATTGACCTGGCGGCATTTACCTTTAGTACGACTAAATATTTTTGATTGAATATGAACAGTTTACTCACTTGCTAAGTTAGTGTAAGCTGTGATTAAAATAAAATAAAAAATTAATCCGTCGCTCAGCCGAGAAGAAAGGATTATACTGACATGCACTGAAAAGCAACGAAATGAGTATGCCATGGTTTAAAAACAGCTTACACGTTTTGCGCCATTATTCGGAGCCAAAAACTTCAAGTTTTGTTCGTGTCTGGGAAGAATTGTGGAAATGTGAAAGGTCGCTTTTAGATTGTAATGCTTTTTGATCTATTTACATGCGCCCGGTCAATCTCTGACTGAAAAATACGCTTGTCTAGCAATATCTTTGACAACAATTTCTTAATGCAGAAAATTCGAATAAACTTCTTGTGCAGGACAACGTCGTCCTCACGACATCGCAATCAATAGAAACAACTTGGAGTAAGTCAATTTAACAAAGGAAAACGACAATTTTTGTTGGGTGAAACAAAAAGCACTCTCTGCATATTTGCATTAACATTGATTTGGACGAAATTATTCCAGCTGCAAACCCTTTGCAACTATTGTATTAGACACTATCTTCTCAGCGGATGTATGATGGGGCCTTTTGCATTCGCTTTTCTAGAACTAAAGACAATCGTATTTTCTGTGAACGATAGTGCTCCTTGCATATCTGTTTTATTTTTAGCTCTTTATGAAAGATTTACCGAGATTCGTAAAATGCATGAAAATGCACAAAGACGGGCGTAGAAAAAAAGCTGAGGTAAATTAATTAATGAATTCTCCGCCATAATTTAACATTTACACCCCATGCTTTCAGAAAAAGTAAGGCGATATGAATATGTACTAGAGTTAGTGCCAAAAATAACACTCACGCCACGGCCAGTGAAGTTGGAGAAGTTTTTGACGAAGACGTACTCCAAAAATCTCAAAGTCCCGCACCACGAGCATTGGAACATCTCCATTGTAGAAGCTGAAAAATCATTGACAAAGAGTCAGGAAATGTTCACATTGCGGAGTTTGGCAATGGTCATAATTTGAGGCAGTATTTATTTTTTCGTTATCAGCATGATCATCTGTTTAATTGGTTTGCTCATGAACATCTAAATGCTTGGTTATAATAAGGGTTCAGTGTATTTGGGGTTAATTTGCTTTTTGAATTCGGGGGTATTTTATTTTATGCTTCTTACCGATTCGTGGTTTTTATATTAACTTATAAATGTCGGACAAAATAGAGGCTTATCGGGGCTTCTGCAGAAGAAAATAGGGCACTGACGCAGAACTTCCAAAGAACGCACACATGACGTGGGTACTCGGAAAATGCCTCGTACCGAGAAAAAATGAAAAGGTGAAAAAGTATGTGATTCCGTAGAGATAAGCAGCCTCGGATACAGTTTATTGAGGGCTGTGTTTCAAGTCAGCACGAAAAAGTTGCAGATAAAAATTTTCTTCTCCCGGAGATTTGGATTTTCTCATTCGAGGTTTTTTTTTAATTTTTCCCTATTTTGATAAAATTGTCTCGGGGGTTAATTCTCGAAGATTATCGGTGTTGATCGAAAACGCGGAACCCCAATTATGATGAATATAAAACGCTTTACACGAATCGGGTTCCCAGTGGTTCATAGGTATTGTGTTATGAACTATTGCTGCAGTTTAAGTAATTATTTTTGAAAACAGCAATATTGTATAACGAGAAACCTATATTAGCATAACTTATAAACAAGTAAAGTCGGTTAAACGTACACTTTCAGTTAAGTTGAAATAAAAGACCATATTTATACGCGGAAGACTCAAATCCGAACGTGTAAATGTTGTATGGCAAAGTTTCATTGCGCTAAGAAAGTGAACTGTAAGCAAAACAATTGCCAAAGCCTGGATGAAGATGTTTCCGTAGAAAAGTTAGGACGATCGAACATTTAAAATTTCAGGTAAATATCTTCAGGTGCTATTTTCTTCACGCTCTTTCAAAGTCGATACCATTGAAAGTCTTACCCGAATACATCGCCATATTGCTTGCACCATTTTTTCACCGCCTTGAATAAGTCCTGTTGGTAATAAGTATGCAAAATAAGTCAATCAGAGTTGCATAGATCGTTCAAGTAAGCTGTACGAAAAATATCTCTTGAGTCAGGTCAAGTGTTTTGTTTTTAAGTAAATGTTTCAAAGTGCATACATCCGTCACTGATTGTTTTTTTCTAAACAAACACTTAGAAACAACACCTAGAGTTGCTTGATTTCGTTGCCATCATTTTTGGTGCGTTCACTCCCCTCTGAAATGTACTATGTACCTTGAGGGTAAATACATAAATAAATTCACCCCGTTTGAAGAGGATAATTGACAAAATATTGCTAGGAGGCGAATAACTTTGAAAAACAATCATGTAGCTTCTTTCATGATGAAAGCTGACTTAGCTGTCTTCATGTTCACATGATATCTGTAAGTGAACTCCAAGCAACTAAAATATCATAAATCTTTTAAAATGAAAAGTTAATAATATATTAGCACAGTTTGCAACTTTCCTGGTGAGCAATATTTTAATGCAATAAATACACAAAGAATTTTCCAAGCCATCGTGTCTTCGCCTTTTCACCTGATGCTATCATTGAAACATACTGGTAGACAATATTTTGCTGGAATATGTCAAATAACTTATCATCACTCAACAATAAATCGCAGCTTCCTTTGCAGTTTCATGCCTAAACGGCAAGACAATTGATTAAAAACGTGCTTTCATACTCTCATAAAAATCTAAAAGTAAAACAAAAGTGTATTATAAAATTGAGGTACGTTTTAACAACAAAAATATTATAGGGTAATACAACCCATGAGATATAATTGATATTAACAATTATTGAGAGGTTCATATTTGGGCAAGGACGTTCTTCAGAAACAGCAATAAATCGTACTAGGTCACTAGATTTCCTGTCATTGGGAAAAACACATATTTAGAAGGAGTAGCATAAAATAAAACTGTAAGATCCTTATCTTTAATCGAATGCGAGCACCATATCTTAGTGTATACATCTATGTTAAAATTACCGACATATATTTCATAACCCTGATGCGATAGAAGCCACACTCAACAGGTGTGGACTTGGCCGTTCTTTCTCCTATTTGAGTCTTGAATTTTAACATGTATATTTTCAGATCGTTCAATGTTATCAATAGCTCATAGATGGCAATAAACAACCACATTTACCTTTTCGTGGTATTCCCTAAGGTTTCCCAAAACAGGTTTGGTTTGGGTCCAGGAATTCCAAGGTCTTTGAAGTAAGAAAAGGTCTTCTGTCTCCATCTGTAGTAGAGATGTAATACATATCTGGTACTTTTTATGCTGATCTTGCATTTTTATTCTCTAATCTGGCGTTGTTCAAAATATTCTGAGTGTGAGTTTATTGATGATAGAATGTCAGCTCAGCTTTGACGATCTCCAATATCACATATATAATTTTTAAATTTTTTATTGTTATCTATTTCACTTTTGTACCAGATTGAGTTAAGGCCATAGCGTAAAACAAAACAATGCCTCTGCAGAGTGTTTCTTAGAAGGGTCAAACGTTCCTTGATAAAGCACATAAATAATGAAACATTTGTCGTCTGTGGGCACTTTAAAAATATCTTATACATTTTACAGTCCAGCAAGCCTAAAATCATTGTATATGTTCAAACTAGCATCTTGGTGGAAATCGCAATTGTTTTTGTAGAATATTGCGTTTACAAAAGAAAATATGGCCAGCGATTTTATAAAAAAATATTTGCATAAAACATGCCTGCAGGCATTTGTATTATTAGTTAATATAAACCGAACAATATTACGTAAAGTCATCTAAAAAAACTGCCTAACCAAGAAAATGAAATAAGACAATTACCAAGGACCTTTACTCACGAGACTTCAAAAGCAGCTAAAAAGAGTCACTTTTTTATGGTGAGATAACAACTAAAATCTATGTTAGACAAGGAATCATAAATATCGACATGGCCGGTAATTTTTACAAAACCTTTTTCATACATTAAAATTATTTTTAATGTCATTGGCTACATTTGTGAACCTTCTTTATTAAATAAAATATATACTTCTAAATTAATTTGCAACGAAGTTAGATTAATTGGCATTTCGGCCACACATTTTTCATCTTGTTTATATTTTCTCGTTATTGAGCATCGTCACCACTCGATTGCAGCGCAAACAGTTTTGCCCGTGACGGCAAATCTTCTCAACGGTAGTTGCGAAATGAACCTCAGCACGCAAGAAAGGTCGTGCGGCAAGCAACTGACAGTAAACATTGGACGAAGGGGTTCGCCTCCTGTGTACAAGCGTGTTAGAATTTGGCTAACGGCAAGTATCTGATAGCATTGCTTGCTACATTATTTTTATTTATTTATTTATTTATTCTTGAGTTGAGGATGCCCACCAAAAGCTAAACGCCATACCAGTGGTACACCATAATACATTCACGGCGGAACGAGTAATGCGAACACTGCAAAAATAAAAGTACAAATACAACATTGAAATGCAGATGCCCTATGTTATTTTCGCTACCACTACGTTTTTAAAATCGCTGAAACTTATAAGCGCATATTTTGCAGGTGACTCGAAATTGTTATACAAGGCCATCCTTTTTGTGAGAGGCGAGAGGTCAGAATGTCTGGGAACACAAAAAAAGTTCAGTATATATTAAGGAGCGAGATGGTACGTTAATTCCTATATAGGTTAGCACGCCTGGGCAAGCTACTCCGTCGTTCAATTATTGATGCAAAAATAACAAATCCTGAATATCTCTTCTCTCAGCAAGGGTGGCCATTTGCAAATCACAAAGTAGCCAGTTATAATCATAGTATAACTTTTACCAAGGTGTCAGTCGTGAATCAAATGGATAACGCGTCTCTGTACTCCTTCAATGCGCTCGAGTCTAGATAAAGTCAATGAATTCCACGCAGTTGATGCAAATTCTAATCTCGAGCGGTCGTAATAGTTATACAGTACTATTAGAGTGCGCGGGTTTTTGAAGTCCGTATAATTCAGGACACCAGGCCAAGCATCCTCAATGATGAAGCAACTACAGCATTGACAGGTGGTTCCATTCGGTGGGTGGAATCCCATACAACACCGAGATTACGAATTTCAGATTTCCTTTCTATTTCACACTGGCTCAGCATGTAAGAATACGTATGTACTATATTTTTCTCGGCTAAATGTAATCACGTTGGTGTTTCTTGAATTTAACATAAGACAATTATTTGAACACCACGCACTGACCGCATTAATATCACTTTGTAATTGCAAGCAGTCTCCAGGGGTCTCAATTTTGTGAAATATTTTTACGTCATCAGCATATTGCAATATACGAGAAAACTTTATACAGTCAAAAAGGTCCTAGGGAAAAGATTACGTATAAAATGGGACCAAGATTTGATCCCTGAGGCACCCCAGATGTAGCGACGTTTGGGGAGACACGACTCCTTGAATACGCACAAACTTCTAGCGCCCAGACAAATAACTTGTAAGCCATTTCGTGTACCTCTCGCTTGCGCCACATTAAGACATCTCAAATAAAGCAATTCATGATTGAACATATCGAAAGCTTTCGTCATGTCTAAATAAATACATGAACTTTTCCCTCTATTTTCCAATGATTGGAGCGCAGAACCGCATAAACTCACAAAGGTTTCTTTCTACCGATCTGCTTTTTAAACCATGCTGGGCAAGCTTAATTCTGTGTTAAAAAAGCGATACATTCATGTACAAACAACCATTTCAAAAACTTTTGATAGACTAGATAGCAGGGACACCGGCCTATAATTTTTTTCCTTCTATTGGTTGGGTCTCCCGATTTAAAAACAGGTACAATAACAGCGGCTTTCTATGCGGCAGGAAATGTCTCTGACCTTAAAGTCAAATCAGAAATATATGTTAAAACGGGTGCGAATGTGCTACAGCAGCCTTTTAGAATAAAACTGGGAATGCCATCGAGACGCGTAGATAGCTTTGGCTTGATTTTCCACACTGCATTCATTATTTCAGAAATCTCGACTTCATCCGCTACCATCCCATCCCCATAACTCCAAGGAGTGTGGAAAGTGTTAATATCGGGAGATAAAGATGAAAAAGATGAACTAAAAAATTCGCAAAACGTATGGGCGACATCTGGTGGGGAGTGATAATTGCAACCCTCTTCGTTCAAAGTAATATCCTGTTGAGGTTCTTTCAGTGTATTTCTTCGTATATTTCCAAAATATCAAGGATGCCTCCATAGGTTCCCCTCGACTTTTATTTTGTGCCGCATGTCATCTTTGAATGCTAGCAATCTACGACATGATAAAATAGCATCAATGAAAAAAGTTGCCCCTCCCACAATTTATCTTCTCGGCGGACGAGTATCGAAAGGTAGCAATGACCCTCGCCGAATATTTGAAGAGAGTCATAAAGAAATGTTTGCACATGTCAGATCTTAACCCAATGTTCCTGGGATTATTCATACATTTAATATCAGTATGGCCGCGTTTGTATAGCCCAAGGAAGTTATAAATATCCGTTCATGAACCGACATTTTTCCAGGCGATTGTTCCAGCCTTGTCAAACAATTGGAGACCAGCAATGACTTCATCAAATGTAACTGACAAATTTCTGATCAATGAATATTACCAGCCTGCCAAACAACCGTCACGCAGCTACAACCTAATTCAACTCTTATGCGTCTTTTCATCTCGAATGTGACTACTCTTTGTTTGACAGTTTAAATGTCCCTGAGGTGTGGCCTGAGGGGATTATTTTTCATCAGTTTTACGGCAAACTTGACAGGACTCTGTTTGTATGTACCTGAGACAGAAAGCTTAGACGACGATGCATCTACGCCCTAAGGTTTTTGATCAGAATGCTCGTGGTTTAAGAACAAAAGCAGCAGAACTGATGACGAGTATTCTTTCAACTGACATAGACATAGTTTGTCTGACAGAAACGTGGCTCTAGATCTGTGACAGAATATCCAGTGTTGAATATTTTCCTCCAAACAATGTTGTTCACAGAGAGATCGCGACTATGCAAACACGGGTCAAAAATTTGGAGGTGGGGTTTTGGTAGCTGTTGACTGTGCTGTTCAGTCGCTTCGAAGAGCGGATTTCAAAACCTATGCTGAGTGTGTTTGGGTGGAAATTCCTGCCAGCGATGGTTTCCACTATTTAATTGGAAACTATTATTTCCCTCTCCTTTTGATGACATTGCGTTTATTGACCATTTTGAGACCCTCTGTAATACTGCTGATTTTTCTAAATACAGAGTACAAATATATGGAGATTTTAACCTTCCTGGCCTTGATTGGTCGACTGGAAAGCTGTCGCATATGAATAGTGTTACTTCTAAAAAACCGGAATGGTTACTTTCTTTTTCAAATTTCTGTGGGTATACTCAGTTTAACTTTTGCAAAAATACTGCTGAGAACGTGCTTGATTTATGCTTATCAAATGCACCCATAGAGTATCTTGTTCCGGCTGTTATACCCTTGGTGCCTGTCGATGCATATCATCCTCCCTTTGTAGTTCAGTTTTGTTTGTCATGTAGGCCCCGTGCAAATCATCAGTTGTTGTCGTTTTGTTATCGAAATGGAGACTATTGCGGCTTCTACGATAGTCTTGTTCAGCATAATTGTTCTGATGTTTTATTGGATCAAAATGCTGATTCAGCCTCTACAAAATTGACTACGGTAGTGTCTACTGCAGTGAGCGTTTTTATTCCGAAACAGCAAGCACATAAATCTAAGTATCCTAGCTGGTTCTCTAGAGAGCTAAAACGCCTATTCCGCAACAAGTCTCACTGTAATCGAATGTATAAGAAAACAGGACTAACCGCCTGGTACGATAAATTCAGTGTTTACCGTGCTCTGGTGAAAAAAGTCTATAAGAAGGATAAGCTATTGCACTCGTCGAAAGTTGAAAAAAGTTTGACTATAGAACCTCGGACGTTCTGGCGCTATGCTAAAACCCACATGCGCGACAATGCACAAAACTTATGCTTACGTGAATCAACTGGCTATCTGCCCTCGCCAATTGACATAGCTAATCATTTCTCTGATTACTTTAGTCACTGCTATTCTAGTCTGAGGACTGCCGGTCCATCAGACAACATTAACAACACAGACGTTTTATCTGCTTTTACTGTCGATGTCTCAGAAGTCCTTGAGGCGATAAAAAAATTAAAACCTAAGTTCTCGACGGGAATTGGCGGTATACCCAATTTTATTATTAAGGCTTGTTCTGATATATTTGCCCCCCTTTTGGAACATATATTTAACCTATCTCTCATGAAGGGTACTTTCCTTAGTTTATGGAAGTCTTCTATAGTTGTGCCCATATTCAAAGCTGGTGATCCGTCATTAGTTAGTAACTATCGTCCCGTTTCGTTATCGTGCGGTTTTGCAAAGGTTTTGAAATGGTTATGCATAACCGGATCTCGAATTACATCAGTCAAGAAATTAGTCATTTTCAGCATGGTTTCTCAAAGGGAAAGTCCGTTGAAACACGTTTGTGTTCTTTTCTAGATTTTTCTGTGCCGGTAGTCACAAACAGAGGCCAAATTGATGCCGTATATTTTGACATGTCGAAGGCCTTTGACCGTGTAGATCAGGGTGGCCAGGCTGACCCGGCCTAAGAGCCACAAACAAAACCACGAAACTTCCCAGAGCCGCGGGCGGGCGGGGGAGGAGAGGGGGGAGGTAAACTTTTGTCCAGAGAAATAAACGAAACTCGAACTACTTTCAATCTATCCGAGTCAAAAGCAGTCCAAGTGTACGTAAGGACAGCAGTAGCACAAGACTACCAAACCGCAGCCTGTCTTTCAATTTAAAACGCCTTGCATTTCTCTTTTTGGAGAAGTGCTCGTGTGACCGGGAGGAGGCGGTTGAGTGTGTGTATTTGTGCGGGGGGGGGGGGGTAGAAGGGAGCCGTGAGCCGCACTTTAACACACGAAGAGCCGCATGCGGCTCGCGAGCCGCAGCTTGGCCACCCCTGCTGTAGATCATACTTTAATCCTCTGCAAACTTTCTTTTATGGCTTGTGCCCAAAGCTTTGTGAATGGTTCAGGAGCTACTTGAGTTTACGCAGTAATACTGTTCGTGTTGGCAACTCTTTTTCGAAGTGTTTTACATCAACTTCTGGTGTACCCCAAGGTTCAAACCTGGGACCACTGTTGTTTATTTTGTTTGTAAACGATATAGTATCATGCATTAATCACTCAAACGTCCTCCTTTTTGCTGACGACATAAAACTCTTTTAAATGTTAAGGACCATACTGATTGTACTTTATTGCAAACTGACATTGGTGCAATTTCTGAGTGGTGTAGAAAAATGCTTTGTCGCTAAATCCTGAAAAAACTAAAGTGATTTCTTTATATAGAAAGCGGGACGTTTTCTTTTACCCTTATGTGCTTGAGGGAAATGTGATAGATCGTGTATCTCTGGTAAGAGACCTTGGTGTCTATATTGATAGTACTCTATCATTCACTGCGCACGTTTCTAAGATTGTTGGATCAGCGATAAGAAAGTTGGGAATGATCACTCGTTTATCTAGTTCTTTCACTTCACCATTATCTGTAGTGCGTCTGTTCTGTAGCCTTGTACGCTCAGGACTTGAATTTGGTTCAATTAGTTAGAATTCACTATCTTTAACACAAGTTGAAATCATTGAGCGTGTGCAGAAGAAATTTATGCGAATTATTTATGACCGATACATTGGTCGGAAACTGTTTTTTAGTTACGATTTGTTGCTGTCATTATTTAACCTTGAAAGGCTATCAACGAGGAGGGCTGTTAGAGACATTCATTTTCTTCATAAGGTAGTGCATGGTACTGTTAATACTGAAAATTTACTTATGAATATAGACTTTCATGTGCCATTCAGAGCTAGTCGCCATTTTTTAACATTTTATCCCACTAGAATTTGTGAATCATCGCCATTGTGTCGGATGCAGTCTGCCTATAATATTATATGCGATTGTGACGTTGATATTTTTCTTGATTTTGTTAGCTTCAAGTCGGCCTTGAAAAAGTATATTTTATCCAACAAAGAGTTAGTGTAGGCTTGTATTGGCTCTGCAAACTTGTATTGTCCTTACAAATGTGTGTGTAAGTTTGTGCATGCTTGTATTTTAAATAGTATCGATGTAAACACGAAATGACAGTGCACCACACAAAAGGCTTTACAGCTGTTTGTGGGCACTAAAGAAAAATAAAACATTATTCTTATTATTATTATTATTACTGTTATTATTTTAACTGAAAGTGACCGATGAAGCGCAACAGAGTCAGCGCGAGCAATCAAGCACATGTCTTTCGCGTCTTTTTTTGCCACAGACAAAAGGTTGCTAGAAAAATTGCTAGAGCTGTGGAATACTATAATTTAGGCAGAAAGTTTGAAGGTACAATTTGGGCTTATTATGTACCCTTCCTACGTAATATTAAAAAAACGATGCTGTTTTTAGACAAAACGTTTCGCACGGTGTTCATAGCTTTGCTATGTTGACATTACTTCTATAGTTGTGGAATAATGTGTTACAATATGCTTCTCGGAACTACGTTTTGCGTTTAATAGCGTATATAAGTTAAAACACATATTTTTTTCAGCTATTAAAATATTGCCTTAACTTAATTTTGAAATAAATTGCTTACATTGTAAGTTTTAACCATATCGAGTCCACGAAGTAGAAGTATTCGCATATCCATCACCATCAACAGCAGTATCAAAGATATCTCGTGCAAAAAAGCTATTCCTATAATGTTTAACTTTGGACACGTAGCTTATAAAACTCTTTTCTTCAATATTGTCTTACGCACGATATTCGCGAAATTATTCATTCATTTACTATAGAAAATTGAATCATCATTCGCGTATATTATTCTGTTTTGCTGTAATACTTAAGCTAAATAATTAAACCTTAAACATTATATTATTTTAAGCACTGACTTGCTCTGAGCCAAAGTTAAATTTAGGGATCTAAATTGATTTCGAATTTCTTAAGCATTTCACTCGAATGTAACTAGAACTCCCGTATTTTTCTACAACTTTTCCAAATGCCAAAAATATTTTAGTTTATAATTTATTTAGATAGCTTATAATAAAATTTTAAACAGATGTCACAGAAACATTTAACAAGCCATTTATATTTCAACGCCTCAGATTACACGAATGAAATGCCAGCTGTTGTACGCCTGTCCTCGCGATATTTCCATGAGCGATGGCTCACATTTTATACATCGCACAAAAACTAGAAGCCGGCATATTTGAGGATTAGCTTAATTACTTTATTTCATTCATGTTGCCTTTGGTGACACAGACATAACATGGAGGGTGACTCCGAAAAATAATAAATGGTGTTTTTCACCGTAAAGGAAAAACCTACGCATCGCCGAACGCTCACTCCCCACCTAAATCTAGTGCTATAGTACGGACAAGATTTCAAAGTTTCAGACAAACATGTTATCTCAATCCAAAGTTAGAACACATTTTCGAACATTTTCATGGGAAAAAAATGGTGGCATACAAAGCCCACTAAGGCATGAAGCTGAATGTCATGAACTGCCGAGATCACGCCCCATTTTCCAATAAAGTTTCAGAGAACCAGTCGTAACGCTTGAACAAGATAACGGTTAGTTCTTAAACTTTGGCGTCTGGTCCGAGTACCAGTGCTTTATCTTGGTAGAGAGAGAAAGAAGTTTGCGAAGCGCAGTCTATTGTATGCGGTGAAAAAACGCTTAATTTTTCTCGGCGATACGCAGTACTTCTTAAAAGCAAAAAACGAAATCCCTCGGGGCCTCTAACCCTTTCCTGACCGCATCCAAAGGCCATCAATCACCGGTTATCGATGGTTTCCAAGCGCCGCCAAGAAATTAAGTTTAGCGCAGAGAATTATGTTGCACAATCTCGTGGATAGCCGAAGTACTCTAGCTTCAATTTCAATTCAGGCTTGAGCTTTATGACAAGCTTAAGAGTCAACAAAAAACCGTTCTGGGAACTGTGGTTGCACTTGTCTAACATGACTAACTGGTAGCATCAGTCTTCGTCACAAAAATAACATTTTATACATAATTCAACGGTATGGTGGCATATTTTGTAGACCTCAAGGGCTCTGGGACAATTTGAATTAGTTATAGAATATAGAGCATTCCAGCGGCAGTCGCGAACGAAGCATTGTACAGCTCGTGTTCCTGGTTTTGAGAGGGTACGTCAGTGTGTGCCTGACTGCGCTGGGCTGGGTTTCTCGTCAGTGGGCTGTGGCAGCCTGCGTTAGCGCACTTCCGGACGCTGGTGGCGGCTAAATTGCGTTTTTTGTTTGTTTTTCTTTTGTGTTTTATGGCGAATACAATTATTTTCGGTTTTTAAGAACGCATTGTGCTATATATGGGAACAAAAGCAAAAAATTAAAGCTGTCTCGGTGCCGTGTGCGACAGAAAAAATACAACTGGAATGTGTGTTTCATTTTATGTCCATATTTTTACGTCACCATACACTCAGCCGTGTCAATCTACAACAGTCTTAACAGTCTAAATCATTTTACAACACAGGCTATCCGAACTGCATGGGTATTCCCGCTCACAACATGAACTTCAACGAGTCTCATCAATCGAACAACATACATTGTACGCATCTTACGGTGTCGCGTTATCCGAGCATGATTCGAGAAAGGCTTGAAATAACACAGCATATCTAGCATACAGTGTCGACGACAATCACTTCACAACGATCCGACGGAATACGGCGTGTTTCAGGGCACGTGTTGAAGAGAGCAGCTTTTTTCCACAGCATCAAAGCAAATGAACGAACGTGTTTATTCCATCCCACACCCCGGTTCCGACCCTATCAGCTATTTTTCACGAAGATCCGTAACATAGCCGGGAAGGATGTTCCGAGATTATCTCAACGGAAATATTCCTCAAAGAACGTCGAAGGGCCCGCGTCGCAGGCTGCTCGCTCTTCGTTCGTTTCCTGCGAAGGCCGAGCAGGCTTCGAGCCCTGGTATTCCCTGGTTCTCACAGTGAAAGATAGCGCATAAAGGGTAAGCATCCTGAACGGCAAATAAAGTAAAAACTTCCAAGAAAAGCCGGCGAACTCCGAATGCCCAATGCAGGTGGGGAATCGCGCTGACCGGGTTTCCACAGCTCAGGCGGGTGGCAGAAATTTTTGGCTGATAGGGGTCGCTCGATTCGCAAAATGGCGACGGCTAGAGACCTCTTTTTGCGAAGGTCTATAGGCGTCACATGACAGGTGTTTGTCGGTAAGCATCACTATAATTTCCAATGATCTTCTGAGTCGGCGTGCACGTTTTATGTTCCCAACGAGGTAAACAGAAATGCTAGGTATAAATGATCGGTAATCAAGGCTATGACAAGGCCAAGGTAGAACACAAATAACGCATTCTGCTGGGGTTTAATTAATATTTATAAGCATTCCTTCATTGAAAAGTACACCTGTTGCGGAGGCTATCTCTCCATAGAACCAAAAATAGACAAAGTCATATAGGGTATACTAACTTTCAGAAGTAATAGCCGTGGGTCTGGGGCACTTTTTTTGTATTTTGAATTTTTCTTATTTGTTGTTTAATTGGACATAGCTGTAGACTTGTTGGCGTTTATACGTTTTCCGCACATACATCGTACTTTCAAGAAATAAAATTTTAAAATATTTTTTCAGCATTATACCAACTTCTGTTTCTTTTAAAAGAACAAATAATATTCCCAATTTCGATGTGTCATATTGCTACCTACGCAAGTTAGGAAAATAAAAGCGTGTGCATGAATCCTTTAATACTGCTACCTTTCCCGTGGTCAGGAAAGAGTTAAGGGTAAATAAATAAATGAATGGATGAACTCACCTTAAGAGTATAATTCCCAGAATGATCAGAACGGTAAACAAGGCAGCGACGGCATACATCTGTTCTTTTCTTCTTTTTTTGCCAGCACAACAGGTGTTAGGACCAGTACACCGCAAGAGCAGCAGTTGCTTTCGTTACAAACCAGCGGGAGACTGGACTTGTAAAGGCGACTGAAGGATAATCTTATCACATATATCCTATCACAGCGTCCATTCAACCCGGTTAATCTTGAAACGGACCCGGCGCTGACCTGGCACAAAGATTTTTTCTGCATAGCCGAGAATCCCGAAACTCATCTCGATGAGATCGAGATTATTGTTTTGACCGAATGTTATATTGTTCGTGACCTTCGGAGGCCGATTAGTATGGTCACTTTCTGATGTCAGGCTTTGCCTACGTATGTTTAAATACTTTTGAGTGTTTGTTGACTCTTGGTTAGAATATATGACAACTATGTTTTTTGGCGTCCTTTAGCAGTTGCGAAGTTTAAAATCTTCGGGGAAATCCAGCAAAACTGCTTCCTATACGATTTCAGAAAAAAAGGTTATTGGGTCATTCCAGGCCAAAAGGTCCCAGACGTTGCTTTCGACCATTTCCGATAAAAACAAATCATGGTTTTTTACTTCAAGGTTCTTAACATTTTCCTTACATAGTTTCATTTAAACAGCCAAAACATTTGTTCTTATGGCGTGAACGTGGTTTTGATTTTTAAAATGGCTGTAAAACAAGGCACCATTCAATAATTGAGTAAAAATCTGATTTTTTTTCGAAACGCTTCAGAATATATTTGTGAAATTTGAACGGGTTTTAGTTTGCTACGTCGTGATGATAACACCAATTTTATTTTTATTATATTTTTATTTCAACAAAGGTAAAATAGAGCAATGTATTCAATTTGTCGTTTAACTATCGCTTTGCGCCTTGCAATTATTGCTTGTTCTTTTTGAAGCCCTGTAGAGGTATTAAAACCGAAACATATTTGAAGTCGTACACAAAATAGATTAAATTCAGCAAGAGAGCTGAATTTAATCTCATTAGCTCACAGAAGGAGGTCTGTGCGATTAAGATTGTATCATAGCGCCTTTCATAATTACCTCGGCATCAGTAAAGCTAACTATATGTTGCCTCCCCACTTCACATCAGGAAGGAGAGATTACTAAAAAAAATGAGAGAGCACCAGTGTAGAACGAATGCATCTAAACCTTTTTTTCCCATCTATAACGACCGACTAGAACTCTACCGGAAGGTACAGTCAGCATCGCATCTACAACTTTGTTCTTCGATAATATCTTAAATGCTGACTTATTAAACTGGTGCGAGTGTGCTCATGCTCATGCCATTGTTCAATTGAGTACCATGTAATTGCTTCAAATATGCTTTGCGCGCTCATATTATCGCACCTTTTGCTTTTGTACATTTGCTCATGTATTCGCATCCCTCCCTTGCAATAATGCATTCTTAGACGTTACGAGGTAACCTGAATAAATAAATAAATAAATACTCAAAGGAAAGAAAAAAATTCTAAATTTGTGAAGAAGTACGTTTTGCTGCCGAAACAGCCGGTTATTCTACCCTTATGTGGCCCAAGTAAAATAACAAAAATAGCGACTTTAGAAGAATAGTTTATTGCCTTTCATTACAGAAAGATTAATCAATTTTTTTTCTCAAGCGAGATAAAGAATGTTGCATTTGCGCTCACGCGTCGCAACCTGACATTGTTTCTTAGCGCCTCTTCACCCCACAACAATCCACCTGGTAGGGGAGCTGACACGAGAGCTGAGAAGCTTTGAGCGCACGCAAGGCTATTGCTGGCCGGGAGTGTGATTTTCGCAGAGGGTTCTACTCCCGCACATTCTTGACTCTCAATTGCATTGCGTGTACAGTCACTGTTTACGGTTAAAGACGCGCTGCGGTTTTGCCGCAGCCGCTTTCAGTCGTCCTTTTTGGCTGTAACACAAACAACAGCGGATATGGTGTGATAATCGTACGTGCCGCCACTGCATAGAAGGCTCATTGCGCCCTTTGTATCGATGTCAGCCTCCTCACTCCAAACTATGATGCCTAACGGCATCGGCATCACCTGACTGGGACTTGCACGCGATAACGATAGAGCGAGATCCCTACTGACGTTTTTAAAGGAAAGGACCGACGGAAAGAACTAACAGAAAAACGAGGGGTTTTGTTTCAAACGATTACTGACTAGTTGTAATCAAAAATTTGCCCAAGAAATTTTTCTTTGTCAGAGTATGGTGTTATATTGATGGATGAAGCAGGTCACTTGGCACTGGCAAGTCATTCTGCGGTTCGTGAGGATGCTGATGAGGGTAAATAAAATTCTCGTTGCTTTATTTAAAAAAAGAAATTAGGATAGTTGTTAACACACAATACAGCGCACTACTGCAAAAATAGTGCGCTGTATAAGCAACCAACTCGCCCAAGCTGCTACGTTAATAGGATAGTTGTGTCGTGTTTACTCATCGCTGATGTGTCAACTGACGGACAAACATCGAAGGCTCCGTTTTCTTCGCTCAGGCCCATGAGCGAAGAGAAATGAGCTGTCGATCCGGGTCCCTCACAGGTCTTGAGCATCAATGAGGGACCTCCTTTGGCCTGCGTGATTTCGTGGCTACCACTTGACCGAGAGAGCACGGAAGAGGTTCAATATTTCCAAACAAACCAGAACATTCAATGGCACGCGTTGCACATAAAAAAGCACTCATATATACTCACACAAAACGAGCACATAAAGGTCAGGTTTTTCGTGACACATGACAGTATAATATCCAAACCAGTATATTTACCCGTAAAAAAATTTCGCACTGGTTTAGTGACAGGCAAGAGGCGAATCAGGTCAACTGATGATAAATCAATGAACTTTTACAAACTTCGCTTGGATCGACCTCACAAAACATAACAGGAAGAACGACATACAGCTTAAATATTTTGTAACGCCAAGCTGGTTTGCGAAAGGCATGAATTGAACCGCTGCAACTAAATAAAGCGGGTGACAAATTAGCTATACGAGTAAACTCGACACAACTATCCTCCTAGTTTAGAAAATAAAACAACCAAAATTTCATATTTACCCACACAGCAACCGCACGAGCCGCGAAAGGGCTTGCCCGTTCCGAGTGACCTGCGTTATCCATTAAAATGACACAGTAATCCGACGAAAAATAAATATTGGGAGATGCCCAATTGCAACTTGTTAGTGGTTGTTCATAACAATACCCTTCGCTTTTTAGAGCGCAGCTCTTAGGCGCCCGTTTCCGGCTTGAGCGCCGTCGCCGTCGCCGTCGGCGTAACCGCGCGGTGCATGATGGGTAAATTTCCCCGCTAAATTTAGCGGAAAATTTTCCCCGCTAAGTTCAGCGGAAAATTTTGCCCTTTAAATTTAGCGGAAAATTTCCCCGCTAAATTTAGCGGAAAATTTTCCCCGCGAAATCTAGCGGAATAATTTCCCCGCTAAATTTAGCGGAAAATTTTCCCGCTAAATCTAGCGGAAAATTTTCCCCGCTAAATTTCGCGGAACTTTTCTCCGCCCCCCCCCCCCCCGAGGTCACGTGACCCCCCCCCCCCCGTGCCTTCCCCTCCTCCTCAAGAGCTGCGCTCTAATTCGGCGTTACAGGGAGTTGTAAACGGCTTTTTTGTCCTTCTTTACCTCCGGTCTTTTTTTTAAACTCCAGTAAGGATCTCTATCTCTATCGTAATAGCGCTTCCTGAGTAGAAGTCCCCATTATGTGATTCCGCGACAGCCCTTAAGCCTTAAGCCGGGGTCACACTGCTCACACATCACACAAACAGCAGTCTGGAGACATCAGTCACCACCCCATTCATGATTTGAATGCCCCGTGCTAAGTTTCTCCTTGAATTCATTGCAATGCAATGCGGCATTCGAAGCAGGGATGTCGTGGTGACTTGCGTTCAAATCTGTTTGCAGACTGTCTTTTGCACGATGCATAAGCAGTGTGACCCGGGCTTTAGACAACACGTCTCGGAGTGAGTGAGGAGAGCTGACATTGGTTCAATGGGTGCAACGAGCCCGCAATGCAGAGGCGGCACGTGCGATGATCACACCATATCCGCTTTCATTTGCGTCACAGCCAAAAAGAAGTAGTGAAAGCTGCCGCGGCAAACCGCGACGCGTCGTTAGATATAGACCGACACGCTGTTTACAAACAAGCCCGCGTTTGCCCACACCAGGTGTGGGCACTGCGCGTGCGCAGAAACCGAATTCGCGTAAAGTAGAGCGTCTGCGCATGCGCAGTGCCGTCGACAGCGCCACCGCAGCTGCGTGACGTCAGAGCCGCGTGTTGGTACATAAACAGTGACTGTATACGCAGGACAATTGCGAGTCAATAATGCGCATGCGCAGAAGCATAGCCTCCTTTATACTGACAAAGCCTGGCAGATCGCCACGAGACGCGGCCGCCGAAATTGAAAAGGTAGACCGACAGACAACGGATGAGAGGGAGAGCCACGTGACGGGCGCCCCGCTGCGGCGAGACGCCGAAACACACTTCTCCCGAGCGATGGAATGTCCGCTCGTGCTCCTCGCGTTCCTCGCGCTATCGCTTCTTTTCTCGTAGGGTTTGAAAACCATGTTTCGGGTCCTCGGCGCTGCAAAAGCTGTGCGCTGAATACCAGGTTCCCCGAGAAATTTCGCCTTGCATTGACGAGAATCGCTGGCGAACAGGCCATGACTTCGGTTTTCTTCACGAATCAAGATAGAAAGGGTCTCTTCTAATGCGCGCTTCTCTGCACCCGTGTATACAGCCTTATTTTGGCGGTACCCAGATAATTAATTTTTGCTCTTCTTTAAAGGGTTCCCAGGTAACTGCGTCGACTGCGCAAGCTTTGTTTGTTTCACGAATGGCTTCCTTAATTTATCCAACAAGCGGCTCATCTTCTGGCCTAACTCTCATTCATTTTCCATGTAGATCCCCCTGAGTCTTTCTTTGCTTTGGGCCTAGGTCTGCCCATCCGAACCGATACCAGTGCGTGATCAGAGAACGTAACCGGGGTGACCGCGCATGTTCCGGCACTCGCCACACATTAACTTGACGCGTAGACTCGACCCAGATGCGAATTACAAGTACTCGGCCAATGGGTATAACCGGGAGTCGGCGCCGCCACCATCTTTGTCACCTTCTGTAGGCCAAAGTCCCGCAAGAGTTTCCTCACCTCTCCAAGGCTGGAGTCTGAGCACTTCGGACTTGAATAAAAAGGAAATCTCGATCAGTATGCGCTGCTCTGAGATAGCGTATGTTCCTCATTTCCACACGAATCAGGCTTTACAATCCCTTCGCCATATGTTAGCTTTTCTACTCAACGGGTATACATATAGAAAACATAGATATATACTCTCGGACTAGAGCTAAATTTTATAGGTGTTTTACCTAACGCGGATGTCTCTGTATGACATTTTTCTTATTCTCGCTTTCGCATTATACGCTTGCTGCCGAACGGTCCTGCGCTCTCGCATGTTTACTCTGTTTACTGTTACTAAAGTACATGCCTAATTGGTAACATAAACTCTATATGCTGTATAACGAGGCTTTTGAATGTATCACACTTTTCTGCCAGATTGCTATGTTTAGTTTGCTTTAGGGCCCCAGATCCAGTCAAGTTATAATAAGGTAGCTTTTTGTCTGGAGGCCCGCCAGAGTAAATTTCTGGAAATAAAGATTTAATCTCATTTCATTTCATGTCCGTTGGAACAGTCGCGTGAATCTAAGACACAGTTAAAATCAACCGCTAATATTGTCTAGGCCGGCGTGTTTAAATATTCCCGCAGACTGCTAAAAAAAGATGTACGGTCGACCGGCGAGTTAGGGGCGTGAACACAGACTAGCTTGAACAGCTTCACAATAAAACGGCAGTTTGACTCCGCACATCTTGTCGTTCTTATCACTTTCCCACTCTGGTAGGATATTGAAGGCCCTTTTAAGGCCCTTCTGGTAGGATATTGAAGGCTCTTTTCAAACACTATCGCTATGAGCGATAGTGTTTGAATGAAAAAAGTTGAAATGTCGCTCCAGGAAGCAAATAATTTCTTGCAGCTGTGAGAGTTAGAGGCAAGCTTCGTTTCTTGCAAGAACACAATATTTTGGTTTGGTTTCAGTAGTTTATTTAAACCCTATTGTTTTTGTTTACGAACGTTCAGACTAACGCAATTAAATGTTACAATCTATAATTGTCCCCATCGTGAGCATAAAAGTGGCACGGCCCCAAAACCCGCATACACGAAACTACGAGGTAGAAAAGGGAAGCGAGAAACCCACGCATACCGTAAAATTTGTAGTGCGACCATTTTCGACGTTGGAGAAGGTTCGGACGGTTGACCTGCTAAGAGGCCTTTTCATCTCGGTTGCCCGAAAAGGTCCGTGTCTTGGTTGCGGGCCTCGCCTTGCCGCTGTGCTGGGACGTTTCCGAAGGAGCGTCCAAAGGGCGCTCGACTTCGGGAAACGGGTTCCCGGCGGCGGCTTCAGGCAGTCCACCGGCCCTCAAAGTCCCTGCTACGGTGGCCTCGGGGGTGTCCGCGCTGGCAGCTCGTTGCGCCTGGACTTCGTCCATCACCAGGTCGGAGTTCTCGACAGAACGCAGGCCGGTCGTGGACGCTGCGTACCAGCTGGCGCAGTCCACCTTACTGTGGCCGAACCGGTGGCAGTCCTCTCAGCGAGTTATGCGGCAGTCCCTTATGATGTGAGGCACGGCCGGGCATCGAGACGAGAGCTGTGCCACCTATGAAGCGGAGCTGGTGAGGGACGTGCTCTTTGGTGACGCCTTCTTCAGCGTGATCCGGACTAGACTAGACGTAGACTGCACACCCTGGAATCCTTGGGCTTGCCACAACTCGCGAGCTACCTCATGCACTTTGCAGTACTTCTTCAGGGGTCGGCGAACCGTGTCGTCGGATACATGGTAAGGGACCCAGTGAATCCTGAGGCGAACCTCTGAAGAAGTTTCAGTCGTTCAGAAGGCTTCTCAAAAATTGTCAATCCGATGCGGCTTGCCGGTAACGTTCCAGTGCAGTATGAAAGCGTTGTGTGACTGCTTTAGAAAGCAGAAGGGGCAGAATTATGTTATAGTCATTTCTCGCAGAAATACCAAGGCCAGCGGGGGCCGTAATCACTGCTCCATCGGAGCCTGCCATTCTTCCGTCCGCACACTGCGAGCGCCGGCGAGAGTAGGCCATATCCGCCGCACTTCCTTCTCACTGGCAAGAAGAGCATCAGAAGCAAATGAGAAGGCGAGGCGAACGAGGCCCGATAACGGTATCGCGTTCCACTCTTAAAGACAAAGCTTAAAGAGCACTCAAGTGGATTCTGGGATCGTCTATTTATTGTCACAACGTAATCTGAACTCTACGCATCCTAAAATTCCCAAAATTACGTACATTCAAGGGTGGCTCATCTCCCTATTGAAAATCCAATCAAAGATTTTGCCATGCCCCCTTTCTGCGCCGTGGCGCACAGCACCTAGGGGGCTGTCGGACGGGTAGGCAGCAAGGGATGGCGTGCACCAACCAATCGCGTGCGACAGCTTCCCGGAAGACTGATTTTTCAAATGTGCTCGTATTCGATGGACTCATGTTAAAAATGTTCATCGAACGTGGTGTTGTCGTATGGATACTAGGTCTATTTCGAACGTGGTGTCGTCGCAGGCAGATACCAGGTCTAGTTCGTAAGACGCCACCCTTACGTGCGACGCCGATGCCTCGAACGCGCCGAAAACTTAGACGTAAGGCCTGAGACGACGGCAGTTTACGGCTCTGCGAAGTGTCTTCTGCGTCGACACCGGAGGCAGAAGACACACCCGACGACAGAACTAAGCGGCCTGGCAACACAGACTGATAGGTGATAAGCTCTTTATTATAAAACTCACATGTATAGTTGATGACGGTTTTTCTGTTTTAACCTACCAATGTGGTTGCTGCATGCCAATGGAGACCATCGTCACGTGTGATTGCCGCCGTGAGTACCCTGCCGCAGAACGCAAGCAGAATGGTGGGCAGAGCTTGGTGACTAGCCACTTGGATTTCGACTCGATGTGCCTCAATCCGGGTGTGCTACAACTCGCGTCACATAATATCTATCTGCCATTATGGGCAGAAGAAAATGAAGCGACAAGGAACAAGTGAGTACAACTTATCAATCGCAAAATTCGCGGTCGGCGTCGACACCGTTCTAAGCCTCGGCCTCTGTTTTTCTTGCCGCGCGTACGCGCGGATACCTTTCAATAAAAAACACTAGTAGCGATGATTTGTTTTTTCTTTAATGTTAGCTTCGCGTGTCTGCTGTTTTCCTTGCTCGCCGTGCGTTTTCGTTTCCTTGCCCATGCCTCCCAAGCTGCGAGACGAGGATGAGGAGGACTCCAGCGTCACGGAGTCGGAGTTGGGCTCCGGTCCATCGTCAGCTGAGATCCTGGCCCTCATAAATGGCATGTCCACTGCCCTGGAGTTGGTGACGGAGTGTTTAGCAGCCGTCACGGGCGAGACCGGCAGCCAGCAGCGGCGTGAGCCCGAGCTATGGGGCTCGACGACAGCAAGTCCGTTGCCGACTTCTTGGCAGAGCTAGACGACCACTTTTGAAGCAACTTGATTATCCTGTAGCAGTCACTTTACTCCAAGAGGACACTTGTCAACTTCATTACTGGTTCAAGACAAAGTGTTTTACGAAATATACATCTAAAACTCAGCTTGTCTGATTTCGTAATTCTCTTAAAATGTTAACGTCCGATCATCCGCTCTATATGCATACTTCTTTTTCTGTATCTTGTAACTGTTTTCCTACATGTTATGTAGATGGTATTAAATATTTTAGGAATTCATTGTGGCAGTGATTCCATGTGGCAGTACAAAAGTTTGTAAACAAACTGAGAAACGTATCTTGTTTACTGTACAATACCAAGTCTCTAATACCTAATGCAACGATTAGGCATACCTAATGCAACGCTTTGACATACAGTGTTTTGCGTTACGGAATAACTATTTTTGGTCACAGCCCAGTACGATGGGGTAGAAATTGACTCAATCTTGAAAGGAATATTTAAAAGCATTGTTTATGGTTCAATGTCACAAACTGAAAAAGAGATGATAGCAGCCTTGGGTTTGCATTTGTTCAGCTCTTTATTGGTTCAGACCGTTGTACTGAAACACTTCTGGTGTGATAATTGCGAAGCACCCCTTGTCGTGTCAAGATCGCTAATCGAGCTTAAACCGCGAACAAAGTACGGAAAAAGAATTCGGAATTTTTCGTGCCCTCAATATTTAATAACCTAGCTGACGATGTTTACACTGTGGACTCATTAAAAAAACTTAAGAAAGTGATCCGATGTATTAGTGCAACATTGTGAGCTGTGCTGTGCATGTGCATGTGTTTCTGTGTCCATCATCGTTTGTATTACAGCATATATAGGATGTACGTTGAGCTTGGAACTTTACGTGTGTGGGGACGCTTTTTGATCACAATATGTAGGGCCCTGTCCAGCATGCCTTTTGTCTGGCTTTGGCAGACCCGCCTCTCTATCAAGTGAACTACATGCGTAAATTATTATTGTTATTATTATTATTATTATTACTATTACTATTAATATTATTTATTATCTTTCATGTAATGATTTTAAGCATTTTCCAAGTAGCACAATTGACCGGTTCAAGCTTGAGCCAGCATGGGCAAGCGCGGAAAATATCCTTGGGCCATGCATCATATTGAACCGTTTGTCAAGCTGGCCCAGTCAGGCCATCTGCTCCGGAGTTCACTTGGGGTTCGTTCTCTAGCCAAGATTGGCTCTACCAGCGTATCTGTAACCTGGGCCACGCTGGCAGTTCCGCGGTCTGCCAAGCTTTGCAAAACGGGGAAAATGCAGTCTGGGCTAGGCTGGCAATTCAGTAGTTAGCCAAACGCGTCAAAACGATGTAAATAGAGCCAGGGGCACGCTGGTAGTTCAGTGGTCAGCCAAGCTTGGCACAACGGTGTAAATGCAAACTGGCAGGCTGGCAGTTCAGTGGTCTGCAAAACTTGAGAAAGGGTGTAAATGCAGCTTTGGCAACGCTGGCAGTGCAGTGGTCAGCCAAGTTTGGAAAAACGGTGTAGGAAATGCAGTGTAAACCTAGGTGGGAGCTCATTGGTTATTCAATTTTGGTCAAACGGGGAATGTAGACTACTTCCAGGGTGTCCTGTGTTATCATTCAAAGGATCGTTCTGTGCCATACAGGCAAACAGCACCTCCAATTTTACTGCTGTGCTCAAAAAGCAGTGAATGCCACTTTGAGATAGATTTACTGCCTTAGGAACAATAAAGCTAGTCAGTCATTTTCTCGGAATATATGCACAGTAGAATGGCAGCTAAAACATGTTCTAGGTGATGTGTTTAGCGTGTGGAGGGCATTAGAATGGAGCTGCAAAATGGAATCGCGTTTGACGCAGTGGTTCCTTATTTCATGTTCAGTGCATGCTTCGGGCATAGTATCTATAAGGCTGGTTGCTGACCAATAATTTGCTGCCTGGTGACTGGGATTGTTATCTAGTACGTGGCTCTTCCGGTCCGAGTACTAATCATAGCAATTGCCGAGGGTCCACCCCATGTTCACTTCATAGACGATGACGTATAGCCAGATGTATAGCCGATGATGTATAGCAGCTGGAGAAGCAGGATAAGCACGTGTCAGTGGCGCATGGTATAGTAATAATGTTTTACATAAAATCATGCTCTTAATTAAATTATAATACAGCAGAGAGGCTTCCCAAATGATCTTGGTGGTATATAAGGTCTCCTACAGTATGAAGGACCCATTGGGAGCGCGTCGCCGACACGGCGGCGGGCGGGGCGCTGCGTGCACTCCGGGAGATTCCTTTGTGCCTCGAGAAAAGGACAATCACTCGGGGCCCAACCGGGCCCGAGCGAGCTTTACAGTGTTCGGTTTAGGTTTAACGGAAGAGCATATTTTCATCGGCGCCATGCCTAGAGACATGGTCACGAAAACTCGAAGCAAGCGTAGCCATCACTGTCTGTTTATCAGTTGTTTCCTAAATTTCAGAACGGAGACTGTCAAACAAAGAAATATTAAAGTTACGTCCGAGTCCTTCATTTTAAAAATTAAATGTGTTGATCAGTGCATTAATTCATTAGGAGGATGACAGGGGTTTTGTACCTTAACAGTAAAAAAAAATATCGGCTTGGTACAGGCCAGTCTTTCTCAAACAGCAGTTGTCGGGTTTAGTAGGAAATAGCCTTTGCATGATGCTGGTGAAGTGCTTTACGCCGCGAAACCGAAACCGGAAACTGATAAGCGTTCATTGCGCTTTAGTTAAGCCCTGAGTGGGTCCTCCCCTCGGGTAGAATGAAACCGCCTGGAGCGCTCGAGGCGCCCCCCAGCCACGGGCTCATATTTTTTACAGGAAATTATACATAAGGCGGGATCTACGAAACTAAACAATGACAAGCATGGTTTAATTACTTCCATTTCTAGAATACTACTGTCCGTAAATTCTAAATAAAAGAAAATTACGTCACCTCAAGATTCAACACAAGCAATATACATATATGAGGCTCCTTCCTCTAGAAGCCTTAGCGAGGCAAAACTGCTAAAATAACAAGTCAAATCCCCGAGTAGCAACATTTTTACCCTTGAGCGTTTTCAAATGGCTGCAAAAAACACATATGTGAGCATGCAGTACGGCAGAAGGTTGTTCAGATCATTCGAAATCGAATTTTGTTTTGCCGACAGGTGAAATTTTGTGTTTCTCATGACAGTGAAGCAAAGCCAGCCACAACTGCGCTATGGAAACAATATTTTTCTATCTGCTTCTCTAGAAACATATAAAAGTGCTTCTTAATACACATTTATGTTACCTGCCTGTATGATTAACAAGTTTTAAAGTAATGTCAAGTTGTACTGACAGCCCTTTAGATATAAAGAAATAACCATTGTAAGTAAATTAACACAAACACAAACAAACAGATTACGGGAAAATACAGACCGACTTGACTCTATTGAGTCAATAAATGCATTGAATGCTAGCGATATTCTCGAGAAAATAGATTGTAGTCTTTTAATGTGAAATTTGATCAGACACTACTGGAGTCATACTATACCCTATTTCATCTTATGATGTACCGCAGGAAAGGCTACAAGCGCGAGCTCTTTGCTCTAGGGCAGATCTCGGCGGCACGAGCTCTCGTGCATGAGGGGCAGCTGTCAACGCTATGAGCTCGCGGTTCTAGCCCTCGATGCGGTACAACATAAGGTGAAACCAAGTATAGAGCGAACAGCAGAAACAGCCGACACCGACATTCCTTAAATGCGCACAGCATGCACATGAAGATAGCTTTGGCAGGCTCGCTGTCTGTCAATGTTCATGAATAAGCACAAGAGATTGCAACCCTGCAAAAGATGTCTTCACGTGCGTGCTGCATGCTCTTGAGGCTTAACAAGGCAAGTCGGGCTAGTTGGTTATTTTTGATTGGATAATACGCAAAAAAAAACAGGCAAACAGGAGGAAGATCTGGACAGGACACGGCCCATCTTGCAGCTGAATGGTTTATTTGGGGGAAAATTTCTATATAGATGTGTTTAAGCAGCTGTGAATGAGCGCCGCCATAACCGCCCGTCAGTGTTTTTTCCTCTTACTCCGTTTGCTTCACTTCATCATTACTATAGCAGGGTAGGTTATTGTGATTTTACATTGTATTGTGTCCTTCTAACCAGCAGTGGCCTTTCTAGGACGCTCGTCAACGCCCGTTTCAGTGGCTTGGTATCTTAATAAGGCAAGTTAGGGCCAGCAATGGCGGTTGTAATCTGGCTCGTGTGTAAAGCGTCTGGGCAGAAATAAATCGACACGTGTTGGCAGAACAATGTAAGATAAGGCTAAACACACTCAGCAACTAGCATCACCGCCCCTGCAGATAGTAAAGTTCTCCGGAAAATTACACTGAGGATGCGGTTGCACAAAAGTTGTTATCGTGTGATTTTATCAAGAAGGCCACTTAGCGAATTATTGCGACCTTTGCGAGTGCAAGCCCAACTTCTAAAAGACCGGTGTCATGGGGGTTACAAGACAAAAACAGCGAGAGAAATTCACGAGGGCTTCTTGATAAAATCCAACGATAGTAACTCTTGTGTGAGCGCTCCCTGCTTGTCGTAGTCTGACAAAGTGTTTGACTATCTGCAGAACCAGTGACCCTTATTTCTGGAGGAGTATGTTTAAACCTTATCTTACAGTGTTCTGCTAGCACGTGTCGATTCTTATCTGTGTACATATTTTTTTCCAAGGTAATCTATCCAGTTGAAAGTTACGCCGTGTCCTGTCCAGATCTTCCCTCGTTTTGTCTGTGTTTTTTGTGGCGGATTATCTAGTCTTGAGACTAGTCATTGTCGGTTGTTTCTGTTTGTCACTCTAGTGGGACTCGGGCATAACGGGTATACATGCCATGTTTCGTTAATATGAGCCCCATTAATATGAATATTACGTTACATAGACACCATTTTCGGGGACAAACTGAGTAAATACCTGCAGTCTTTTCTGTTATTCTGAACAACTCACATTATAAACGCTTTTCGGGAGAACGGATGTGTATACATTAATGAGGCATCACTGTATAGAATTCTGCTGCGTCGAGCTGAACGCCTGTGCGGGTTTTGAAAGCACGTAGCAGGTTTATCTGCCCTACACCAATGCGTAGTGATGGAATGGCAGGAGTTTGTGACTGCAAAACATACCACAGGCACATGCACATGACGTCGAGTGGGGATAGTAAAGATGTTCTTTCTTCGTGATTGCGCCGGGACCCAACGACGGAGGCAGCTGATGGTCGCTGAAGGAAAAGTAAAGCAGACAGGACTCCGCGGATAAAGGGAAGAAAAAAAAACACGTCTATTTACAAGCCAAGCTAATTTTCGAATGCCTGCAGAACGTTCCACCACGTGCCGTCCCTCTCGTCTTCTTTCTCCAAACGTCTCCTGCGCCAGCCCGCACGAGCGCCGCCAGTCCACCCCGACACAGGTGCACACGCGCAAAGGCAAACACGCACAGAAAAGAAAACGAAACTCAGTCCCGTTTCCGCGTCCATTCGCGGCGATGGCGGGGCCGATTCTCACACCTCCCGACTAAGTATATTTTTTAGACCCGCAATGTCAAAAATAATATATAACATCTAAACTTAAACGCGTAGGCATATCCGTCACACCTTGCACAGAGTTTGTAACTCGACCCGCAAGAATCCAAGCTATAAGAGGAATTTACACCCATATGCAAATCACATGCTAGTAAAGTGATTCTTACTGTGCCCGCCAAGGCTCTAATGCTATCGTGACCAGCCTTGTGTCCGCGCTCGTAATATACACTTAATGAAGACAGGTACTTAAAGAAGCAAAAAGAAAGGTTACATTTATAAGGCACACATACGTAAAAAAAATAGGAAGAGAAGAAGCGTTTTCGTGTCCCTTCTCTCGATGAACTTTTACAGATCTAGTCGAGTCACTACACTCTCCCAAAGGATGCTGTTATACTGTCCCCAAGCACGTTCTAATACGCCCTGAGATTACCTTTCACTTAGTGTAGGCCCACCCGCAAATATACCTTCCAAGATTCAGCCGAGAATGTGGCTAATAACTCAAAACGAATGCTTGTTAGCCTAATCGCTTCTTGCCAGTCTCGAAAGAGCGTCAGCATTTCCGTTGTCCCTTCCCTTGCGGTGCTCGATAGTCAAATCGTAACGCTGTAGAGCCAGCGCCCATCGTGTCAACTTTGCGCTATGCGGGGTGGTCAACGTCAAATATTTCAAAGGATTGTGATCCGTTATCACTTTAATCGCAGTCCCGAAAAGCCAAGTATCCCAACGGCCGAGTGCCCAAACGACGGCGAATGCCTCTCGTTCTATGGTCGACCAGCGCTGCTGCACGGGCGTCAGTTTCTTGGATAGGAACGCGATTGGGCGCTCTTGACCCGCGTCGTCGCACTGTGACAAGCACGCTCCTACGGCATGATCTGAGGCGTCAGTCGCCACCACAAACTCCCGTTCCAGAGACGGTGCGAATAGCGCAGGTGCTTTTATCAGACTTCGTTTCAGAGCGTCGAAAGACTCCTGCTCCTCCTTCCCCCATGGCAACTCATTCGGAATCCGTTTACTGGTCAGCTGCGTTAACGGAAACACTATGTCAGAAAATTGTGATACGTAATCCCGATAGTAGTTGCATAAACCGAGCACGCTGCGTAGTTCCTTCTTCGTGTTCGGACGCTTCAAGTTCGCGATCGCTTCGATCCGATTAGGATCAGGGGCGTGCATTCCGGAGCCCACAACGTGCCCCAAGTATCGGACTTCTGACTGGGCGAACATGCATTTTTCCAAGTTAGCAGTCAAGCCTACTTCAGCCAGGGTTTGCAGAACTGCCGTCAGGTGTTTTATATGGTCTTCCCATGAATGAGAGTAAATGGCCACATCATCAATGTAGGCGCAAGCGTAGTGCCGATGCGTTGATAGCACTTGGTTCATTACCCTCTGAAACGTGGCTCCAGAGTTCTTCAATCCAAAGGGCATGACCCGCCAGGCGTATTGTCCTCCGTGAGTCACGAAGGCAGTATACTTTTCCGATGTGGGGTCCATCGGGATTTGCCAATATCCCCGTAGCATGTCGAGGGTGGTAATAAAACTCGCCTGAGCAACCTGCAGCAGAGTTTCGGACGCGTTGGTCATAGGAAAGGCGTCAGGAAGCGTTAGGGTGTTCAGCTGTCTATAGTCAATGCAAAGGCGCATACCGCCATCCTTCTTCCCGATGCATACCACTGGGTGCGAGAAACTGGACACCACTGGATAGATCACTCCCATTTCGAGTAACTCACCAATCTGCCTATCCATTTCACCCCGGTATGCCATCGGCACCTTATATGGGCAGCTTTGTTTCAATTGTCCCCCTTCCATAAGCTCAATCTTGTGCGCGCCGATCTTGCACCTTCCAATCTTGGAGCCAAACACCCCAGGACAGGAGTGAAACAGGTCTTCTAGCTGCTGACGCTGTTTCTGGTCAAGGTGCTTAAATGCTTCAGTTACGTCGGGGCACTCCGGCACCCCGCGAGGCACCAGCGGGACATCCGGGATGTTTCCAAAGTCTCCATCCTCTTCGAAAATCACACCTACCGAACATACACGTTCGTGATACACTCGCAACTTGTTCGCGTGTATCACCCTTTGTGATCCATCGCCGAATCGAATGAGGTAGCTGCTAGGCCTTCTCCTTTCGACTACGAGTGCCGGGCCCTTCCATCTTTTCATGAGGGAGTTAGTTGAGTCAGGTTCAAGAACCAGTACTGCCTCTCCGCTGCAGAAACTCTTCGGTTTAGCGTTTTTATTGCAGTAGTGCGCGTATGACGCTTGTGTTTTACACGAGTGCTCGCGAGCGACATCAGCTGCAGCGGCAAATCGCTGCCTCAGATCAACTAGATAATCTTCCGCTGATGATGCGAGACCGCAGGGTGCCGTCCACTCCCCAGTCCACGTCTTTGCTAGAATTGACAGAGGTCCCACTGGTTCTCTGCCATACATCAGTTCAAACGGTGACCTTCCTGTCGTCTCGTTCGGCACCTCTCGGTAAGCCCATAACAAGAACGGCACGTGCTTGTCCCATTCACGCCCCTTTTCGTGAACTACGTGATGTAGCATTTTCTTGAATGTGCCATTCCATCTCTCTACCAGTCCATTGCTTTGCGGATGATCAGGAGTTGAAAAACGAGGCGTGGCTCCCATTTTCTCCAGCAAGATCCCCGTAAGCTGTGCGGTGAAGTTACTGCCCTGGTCGGAGCACACTGTTTCGGGTACGCCCATCCTCGAGAACACCTCGACCAAGGCGTCACAAGCGGCACGAGCAGTCAGCGATTTCAGGCACACCACTTCCGGCCACCGTGTGCACGTATCTACCACGCACAGTGCGTACTTGTGTCCGCGAGAGGAAGGTGGTTCTAAAGGACCGATGCAATCCAAGAACACTGTCTGAAACGGAACCTCGGGACGAGCAAGTGGGGCGATAGGAACTCTGTCAGCGGCCCTGATAGGCGCCCTTAGCTGACACTCTCTGCACGATTGACAGTGCTTCTTGATATCCCCAGCGATGCCTGGCCAGTAGAACGACATCTTGATGCGTGCCTTTGTCTTCCGTTCCCCCAAATGACCTGCCCACATGGAATCGTGTCCCATTTCTAGTACCTTTTGTCTTTTCTCAAGTGGCAGTACTAGTTGCCTGGTGATCCTTCCGTTCACCTCCTCCCTGTGAAATAGAAGCCCTCCCTCAATTATCATTCCATGCGTGGACATCTCAGCTTGATCCCAAAGAACCTTGAGGGTATCGTCGTTCTTTTGTAGCTCAAGAAAGCGGGGCGACGATATTTGTGTCACGATGGGACAATTCTCGAGCTGACCGACGCTCACCTGCGCGCTAAGGGCGCCTTCGCTGTCGTCTGCGACCTCACCACCTTCGTCAGTAAGCGCGTCTTCAGCTTCACAAACCATCGGTTCTAGGTCAATCCTCCCACAAGCCAATTTTAGGCTGTCGTAGTCATCGGGCGTCAACAGGATGTCTATGCCGTTAACCAACCGTTCAGTGACGGCGCACAAGATTGGCACCTCCCGAGGGACGTACTCAACGTAGCTTGTGGGAAGAGTCATCGGTATGTGGCGCAGAACGGCGCTCACGCGGTTCCCAAACGCCCCAGTCAGTGTCACTTTTCCGGATGACCCCTCCATTTCAGGCGCCACCTCATCACGCACTACGCTGATCTCCGCTCCGGAATCGATAATCGCCTGCACCATCCTCGGTCCGCATTTCACCTCCACTCTCCGCAACTCAGTGCGCGTACCGTTCCGATTGACATTTATGTCCTGGGACATACTCTGCTGAGCTGGTGTCAAATTTGTAGAGATGTTACCCACCACGGAGTTATTTCTTTCTCCATCTGCCGTCTTCCGTGGACAGTCACGAGAAAAGTGTCCCATTCCTTTGCAGCTGAAGCACTTCACCCGAGAACCGTTATGTTTACTGTCTTGCCTTGGTTTCTCGTGTTTCTCCTCAAGAGAAGTGGCCTTTGTTGTGTTGTATGCGCGGCTCTTAGAGCCTGACGGGTGATCTCGCTTTTTACATCGCTCACCCTCGTCGAAACGGTCAGCCAGTGCCGCCACTTCCAAGGGTTTCAACCAATCACCCACCTCGTTGAGGGTTACATATGCCTGCATGTCAGCGGTCAAGGAGTCCCTGATGCGAT
>JAZHYW010020749.1:0-23473 GCA_037355805.1 Ixodes ricinus
TGGCGAAAGTGACGAAAGTTGAAAGTGGCGCGTTTGGCGTGCTCGGCATGTTAAGCGTTTCGGCGGGCTTCTGATCAGGGTTGTCGGGTGCCCTGCTTGTCATATCTCTAACATCAGCGGTTTTATGGGCTCACGTTCCGAAATCGTTTTCTCGTGCATAGATTATTTTTCGTATTCATAGATTAGACGAAATAGTGGTATCCGAAGGAACTTTACGTTGTTTGACCGTACGTCTGTCTGCACGTCAAAGCTTTTTGACGTACAGTCAGAGACACTCGATGTACAGTCAGAATCGCCACCAAGAAATCTTGACGGCATTTCGCGGCGGCCGACTGCCACCAGGAAACCATCAGAAAGCCGACAAGCGGAGTCTGACTGGAGTTTGACTGTCGGTCAGAGTAATACCCCTGTCAGACGGGCTAGTTTAGTGTCACTACAAACGAGTGCACTTCGCCCTTAGTGACACTAAATTGGTGCCACACGGCAACATTTAGTGACACTCGCTGAAGAACGCACTTCGCACGAAGTGAGTTCGGGGAACTCACTTCACTCGATTCGGCAGGGCGAGTGTGTAATCTCGACAGCGGTGTTCGAAGAGTAAAAATAAACGAAATAAGGAACGGCCAACGTACGAAAAGTTATTGTTATTTTTGTAGAAGTAATATGACTTGTGTACTTGTTTTGTACTGACAAGAAAGCAATGCGTCGCAAAAATAAAAACTGCTAATCTAGACACCAGCTCAGTGAGCGAGTGACACCAGCTCAGTGAGCAATACAATTGAATGAATGCTCGTAACTTAGCGCGACAATGCCTGGTAATGTGTTTTTTCATAACAATACGATGTTATTTTTATAAATTTACGCATAAAATGTAATATTTTGCGCGTGCCTACTACTTTACCCATGGTCATTGCTATCATTTCGAAATGCACTCAAGTTTCTCCGTGTAGCACCGATACACTTGTAGTGCGTTTCGACGAGCTGAAGTGCACTCGCTTGAAGTGCACTAAACTAGCCCGTCTGACAGGGGTATAACTTGGTGGCCGATCAGACGTGCTGACGTACAATCAGGCACAGACAGGTGTCCACTAGAAAACATCGACTGCCAGACAGCGTTACATTGATGGATTTTTCCTTCGGGGAGAAACGGTTGGACGTAAATAGGATAGGGGGTGAGAGTGCCGGCAACTCTTCCGGATTGAGGTTCGGAGGACTGTGTGCCGGCCTAGATCGCCGTCGCTGGGGTTGACTGCGTGACGGTTTGATGTCAATTTTGCGTGGACAGCTCGGTGAGGTGGGGGAGGGGTCGTGTTTGTCGCACAGGGAACAATACTGCTTGCAGTCGTTGAGTCTCTTTGGATGGGTCTTGTCCTAGACGTAGTTGTTTTCTGGAGTGTGGGCAGCGGTTGAAGGATGTGCCGTTAGGGCAGACATCTTCTCGACGCCCTAGTTCTTGGCATCTAACGCACTGAGCGGCTTTCCGCAATTGTGGATGTATGGGGTATATTTCAGAGAAGAATCGTGCGTATCCGGGGAGCTCAACCTCTTCGACTATCACAAGAATGGTGTTGGTTTTTCCCAGTCTACGGGCATAGCCGATGGCTCTGCCAGGAATGCGGAGTTGACTTCTGAGAACCTCTGGAGTGCTTTCTGGCTAAATTCCATGGATGACTCCCCTGGGGTACGTGGTGTCAAAGGTGCTGTAGAACCGTGTTTGGTAGGTGGTGTGGTTGATGGAGATATTGTTGCAGTGCAGGAGTCGGTGTGCTATGGTTGCATGGAAGGTGTCTATGGCGATTAGATTTTGCTGTTCTCGTCGTTTGATGGAGATGTCTTCTTGCTCGGTTGGTGTGGCATGTACTGCCGCAAGGATGCCTTGGCAAAGTGCGCTGAAGCTTGGCGGCGTTGATGTACCCGTCAAACTTCATGATGATTGTGCTGCACTTGGTCAGTCGTTGTGGTAGGGGATGATTTCGCTGTGGTCTGTGAGTTCTGCGACTGCGTTCCGGGAGGCAGCATGGTAGGTGTTTTCGAGTGCTCCTGCGCTAGCGCTTGCTGCAGCAGGGACGCAGGGGTCCCCACCGGGTGTATGAACGGGCCGGTATCCATGGCGATGGCGGGTTGCTTCATTGTGACGTATGTGCTCACATTGCCGGCAGCTGCCGCGCTACCGCGGCGGTATTCGAATCCCGGCGCGGGGCCGCGGTAAGGCTCAACTTGTCAGTGGCGTGAAGCGATTTTTCTGAGGGACTTTGCCTCCGTTTCCTTGCGTCAGATCGTAGAGATACTGGTCTCAAAAGCATCCGGGTAGGCACACTGTCCTCGTGTGCAGCGATCGTGGTGGCGGCAGGAAGTGAAGCTTCGGGGTAATCGGGTATATTTGCGAGAGCTGACTTGGCCGTGGCCGACAGGCTCGCCGTTCGTCGTCTTCTTTCTCGTGCCATGAAAGGTACGCACACGGTACGCGACATGGTGGCTGTAGTATCACGGGTATACCGCCTGAGCAGGAATTAAGACGACAGTGACTCTAAAGACGACAATACGCGAGTCTGCCACGCGGACCAGAGAGCAGCACGAGCAGGGACTCTGAAGCATGCTGCGGTTCGTGTCTACCGCTATCTTTTCTGCCTTATTAAATACGTGCGTTTGCTGTGATGTAGCGTTGGCCTCCATACATAACAATGGCAGTGCTGAGGTGATCGATCAAGAGACCTCGTCGGTTTCCGAGGCACACAACCAGTCAGGGCCTTCTCAAGCGGGAGATATGGCGCGGCTCAAGAGGGCGGGGCTCCGTTATTTCAACCTATTCGCCGTCGAAACTCCGGAGAAGCTCGACTTCAGAGACCCGAATGACTGGAGGAGGTGGATCGCACGATGGGAACGCTATCGCATCATCTCCGGGCTCCATCTACGAGACCAAACGACCCAGGTGAACACATTTCTCTACGCTATGGTACGAGAGGCCGAGGACGTTCTATTTTCACCGAAGCTGTCAGCTGACGAACTAAACGTCTACGAAACACTCAAGGAAAAGTTTGAAGCCCACAATTCATTCCTCATACGAACGCCATATTTGAACGGGCAACGTTCAACACGAGGAAACAAGAAACGCACGAGACAGCAGAAGCATTCATAACAGACTTGCACAGGATGGCAGACACCTGTGGCTACGGAGGCCTCAGGGAAGACCTGATCAGAGATTGGCTAGTCGTAGGCCTCACAGACAAGAAGTTGAGTGAAAAGCTTCAACTGGACGCAAGACTAACGCTACAAGGGTGATTGCGGCGGCTCGTAATTCCGAAACAGTTAATCGTCAACAACACGAACTGCGTGGTCACGCGGCAGCGCAGTGCCGACGTTGACGAAGTTCATAAGCTTAGAGCTGAGAGCCGTTATTGTCCACCGCACCGCGAACATTCAAACCTACCGACAGCATCAAAAACATCGTGGTCTAGCAGGTGGTGTGGCGGCACTCTGAGAGAGAGCAAGGTGCAATGCCCAGCAACGGGGAAGAAATGCAATGGATGCAAGGAAACTGGCCATTTCAAGCGGTGTGCATGACCAGAGACCGTCCAACACATGCACGCTCAAGCAACAACAGGAGACAAAGAAACTCCACCATGCAAGAGCTATTCATGGGACAGGTGCTACACTCAACGAACGGAGAACCATAGACGGTAAGAGCCAGAATTGAAAACAAAACGCTGGCCTTCAAGGTCGATACCGGTGCAGATGTCACGGTGATTCTAGTCACGGAATACGATGAACGTGCCATGGGTACCCTGACGGTTCCCAACGACACACTTCTCACGACAGGAAGATCACACCTCCCCACCCTTGGACAGTTCATCTCGACAATCCAGTGGAACAACAAGACGACCCAGCAGAAAATCTTTGTTGCTGAAGGTCTCTACTGCGCGTTACTGGGACGTCCAGCGATTCAAGCCCTCAACGTGCTTCCGGCACTGCATGAAGTCAGCACTACCAGCAACCATTGTCCGAAGGAGTACGAGTCGCTTTTGGAGGATTGTCTGGGAACAATGAAGACGACGTACAAGATCGCACTCCATCCCGATGCCAAAGCCTTTGCGATCACATATCCTCGACGTGCGCCTATCCCAATTCTTCCAAAAGTTCGTCCGGAGATACAGCGAATGCTGGATTTGGGAGCGATCCAACAGGTAGAACATGCAACGAAATTGTGTGCGCCAATCGTAGTCGCAAAGAAAAAACGACGAAAGCCTGAGGATCTGTGTCGACTACACAGAGCTCAACAACCAGGTCATTCGGGAGCTTGTCTGGGATCGTCTGGGAACAATGAAGACGACGTACAAGATCGCACTCCATCCCGATGCGAAAGCCTTTGCGATCACATATGTTCGACGTGTGCCTATCCCAATTCTTCCAAAAGTTCGTCAGGGCCGGTTTGCTCATCTTGCGGACGCGGCCGCGGCTGCGGCCAGCAGGGATTTTACTGTCATGTGACCAGCTCCGTAGGGACAAGGAAGTACCTAGCGTCCCTGTCTAATGGTGGAGAAATCCGTATCGCTTAAAGCACAAAAGCCTAATTTCGCTCGCAGAAACTGACTGTAGGGACTTTTAACTGGAGTCCATTGACCGCCCCTTTATACTGTAGGAGCGGCAGGTAAAGTTACAGCCAGGCAGGGTAAATATGAGCCAAAATAAAGAAAAACCATGCGAGCTAAAAGCGTTGGCAGTATATTTATATATCTCCGCCAGCGCCGGCGGCTCGCGCCTTCTGCTCTGGTCGAGAGGTTAGAGCGCCGGTACGTGACGTCGCGGCGTGAAAGTCCCGGGTTCAAATCGCGCCAGAAACTCTTTCTTTTCTTGTATTCTTGACTGCACCCCCACTAGGAATGTAGGCAAGGCCCTATGATCTCTATAATATCATTGGCGGGTAGTTCTGACTCACCAGTTCGTTGTTCATGACCTCGGAAGAGCGCGTACATGCCTCTGGCTTTCTTTACCAACTTCCGCCACGCCTCCTGCATCTGCCGTACACTCCGTGGAAAGTTGACAATAAGAGGCCCGTTTCTTCGTTCGCCAGGTAACTGTGCTGCTGAATTTCTCTAGAATTTGTTGCTTCCGTTTTCCAACTGCTCTAATTAATTCTATTTGTTGATCCAAAGTCATTTTAGGTGTTTGCGTTAGAGAGATGGTTTGCGATGTCGACGCACGATTCATTTTTGCATTCGGTTGTGCCCGTCTGCTATTCTAACTAAAATTCAACAAGTAATGTGTTAATATTACAAAAACGATTGCCACAGGAAAATGTAATGAGTAAAATATACATTTTGTCACATTCCATGCAACTAAAAGTATGATCTCTTTTATTTCGGTTTTACTACTTTTTCAGACGTTTAACTTGCTGCCTTGCCTGTAGGATTTCGCTCAATCAATGCAACCACAGCTGCTAGTCTTTTTTTATTTTTGCTTATTTTGTGGAGGTCTTTTTTAAATTGTCACAACTGCAGTTTCTATTAGTACTAAATAGGCGTATCCCGTTATTGGAAGGAGTCGTAGCAAGAGCGTTGTATATTTAAAAACACATAAAATTGTAGTTGCTGGGGAGGATGCTTGTTTCGGCTCTGTTTGTGTAAAAGGCATACCGATGCCCTTACCTTGGTTTACTTTTAATGAACATATTGAAACGATTGTATTAGCGCGTTAACTTGCCTTGATCTTTTTTTTTCTTCCCGGTGTTTCGATTAAACAGGTGGGACTAACAGTAAAAACCGTGTAAGGCGCAGTAGTGCAAGTGGATGATTCGTAGAAAGGATCACAGGTAAAAAGTGAGACACGTGCAAAATAAAAAAACAAGTTCTTAGCGCGTTTTGAATCCGAAATTTTCATGCCGCGACGACAAGTACCGGCGCTCCGACCCCTGAATCACAGCAGAAGGCGCGAGCCGCCGGCGCTGGCGGAGGTATATAAATATGCTGCCACCGCTTTTATCTCGCGTGGTTTTTTTTTTTTTTGGCTCATATTTACCCTCCCTGGCCGTAACTTTACCTGCCGCTCCTACAGTATAAAGGGGCGGTCAATTGGACTCCAGTTGAAAGTCCCTGCAGTCAGTTTCTGCGAGCGAAATTAGGCTTTTGTGCTTGAAGCGATGCGGATTTCTCCGCCATTGAGGCAGGGGACGCTAGGTACTTCCTTGTCCCCATGGAGCTGGTCACGTGACATAAAAATCCCTCCTGGCCACAGCCGCGGCCGCGGCCGCAAGATGAGCAAACCGGCCCAGGAGATACAGCAAATGCTGGATTTGGGAGTGATCCAACAGGTAGCAACATGCAACGAAATTGTGTGCGCCAATGGTAGTCGCAAAAAAAAAACGACGACAGCCTGAGGATTTGTGTCGACTACAGAGAGCTCAACCACCAGGTGATTCGGGAGCGCGTCATTATGTCCACAGTTGAAGAGAACTTGGCAAAGCTCGCTGGAGCGCGCGTTTTCAGAAAGCTGGACGCAAAAGCGGGTTACTGGCAGGTTCCCTTGGCACCCAAATCCAAGGAACTGACGACCTTCATCATGCCCGTGGGACGCTTCCAGTTCCAACGGCTGCCGTTTGGTATCTACAACAGCACCTGCATTTTTTTCAGAAAGAGATGCTCCAAATTCTCGAAGGAATACCAGGTCAAGCATGTCACATGGACGACATATTGGTGTTTGGGACTGACAGGCAAGAACTTGACAGGAACCTCAAACAGGTACTCTATCATACGAAACGCAGGAGTCACCCTAAACAAGAACAAATGTCAGTTTGCAAAGAACAAAGTCAAGCTCTACGGTCACATCCTGGACAGCTCAGGCATCACAGGTGTCCCAGGGAAGACAGCAGCTGTGACCAACATGCCAGCACTTGAAAACCTGAAGGAGCTGCGATCGTTTCTGGGAATGGTCAACCATCTGGCGAAGTTCCTTCCCGTGATGGCACAAAAGACAACGCCGCTGAGGGACTTGCTACACACACAACGACGCAAGTTGGTATTGGGGAACCACAAGAGAACGCCTCTCAACAAATCAAGGCCGAACTTAGTAAGACTCCAGTCCTCGCTTACTACAACCCTCAAGCGCCGATCACTCTTTCATCAGATGCGTCATTATACGGACTTGGTGTCCGTACTGCTACAAGAAGACCAAGATGGGAAAGGACTTCCTGTGGCGTACGCTTCTCGCGCCATGACGGAAGCGGAACAAAAATACGCTCAAGTATAAAAGGAGGCGCTCGCTCTCACATGGGCGTGCGTACACTTCCGAATGTACCTACTAGGACTGAGATTTCACGTGGAAACGGACCACAAGCCGCTGGTGCCGTTCTCAACAAAACGATTAGACGAGATGACGCCACGTCTACATCGCTTGCGGATGAGGATCCTGGCGTACGACTTCACAATATCTCACACACCAGGAAAGGAGATGCACACCGCCGATGTACTATCGTGGAAGCTCCGCACATCCCAAGAAAGCCACACAGACAAGGAGGAATCCTACATAAAGAGTATGAGCACTTAGCACTGAAACTCTTGCCTGCGTCATCTGAACTACTCGACAAACTCAGGCCCGAATTGAGTAAGGATGTGACCACGGCACGGATCATGCTCTCACAGCAAACGCCAGTGGCGCTTGTGCTCAAAAACTTAACACCAGAAGCAAGGAAGTACGGGAGCGTGGAATCAGAACTTTCCACAGTTCAAGGGCTCCTGATGAGGAACAACAGACTTGTTATTCCACCTGTATTGCGGCAAGAAATTCTCGAACGCCTGCACAGTGGACACCAGGGGATCGTGAGATGCCGGCCAGGGCGAGGGAGTCGGTTTGGTGGCCAGGCATCAGTCAACAGATCCACGACTACGTCAACCGGTGCCCTATCTGCCAGAAGTTCCGGGCAACCAGGTGCAGAGCCTATAATTCAGACACCTCTGCCCGAACTTCTATGGCAGGAGATCGGTATGGACCTTTTCTGTTGGACGGGAAAAACTACTTGGTAGTCATCGACTACTTCTCGAGGTCCTTTGAGCTTAGGAGCTCACAAGACGTCATCAAAAGACGCCATCAGAAGTACTTATCGAAATATTTCCACCATTTGGAACCCCGGAGGTCATTCGTTCCGACGGTGGACCCGAGTTCGGATCAAGCGAATTTAAGGTCTTTACTCACAAGGGAGGGGGGGGCGTGACACCTAAGTCAAGTCCCTACTACCCTCAAAGACACCTAACGTCCAGTCCCTACTACCCTCAAACCAATGGCGAGGCAGGAAGAGCCGTCCAAACCGCAAAGAACCTGCTCAGGAAGTCCGAGGACCGCGCATAGGCTCTTCTGGCTCACAGGACTACGCCAGGGAAGGAGGGCTATTCGCCAGCGGAGCTTTTGATGGGACGACGACTGAAGTCTACAGTTCCTTTATCTCCGCAGCTTCTGACGCCCAACGGCAAGTACACTGCTGCTACAGGCAGCGTCACAACGTAGTGAAAGCCAAAGAGGCAAGTCACTACAACAAGCGTCACAGAGCAAGAGACAGCGCTGAACTGCCACCTAGATCAGCAGTCTGGATGTACGCGGGCGCCGCACACCAAGGAGTGGTGCTACAGCACACCCGCAAACCACGGTCATACCTGGTGCAGACTGAACATGGTGCATTACGTCGCACTACCAGACATCTGCAGACTGCGACACAACACACGACACCCAGCGTGGTCGCAGACAAGGGACCACTAGCTTCACCTAACAGTAATAACTGCCCTGTTACCAGAAACGGAAGGATCTCTAGGGCAACCGGCACGATATAGACAATACGTCTTAGAAGGGAAGGTGTCGTCCCCAATGACTGAAAGAAGAGAGCCGTGAGTCGAGTGGAGAGAGGAGGGTCCAGGCGGCAGGTGCCATATTAAAAGGGCGCAGAACAAACGTTCGTCTCGATCTCGTCTCATACGCTCTGGGAGGTCCGCACACGGTACACGACAGTTATAGTACCGTAGTACGTGCCATTGGTACGTGCAGTGCAGACCCGACCGCGAAAAGACGCCTCCGTCAAGCGCTACTTGGTTACGCTGCTCCGCCCGATAAAAATGTATTCGCATGCATTAGAAAGCCTCTAGTATGCATCAGTTTTATTCTAGCGTGGGTTGGTAGGTGTATTGGAACTTGCAGCATTCACAGGTTTTTATCCATTTATACGCGCATATGCAACACTACCTCGAATACGTCTAACCGAGCCTTCATCCGGCGCAGGCAGGATTCCGTCCCAACATGGGTACACACGACTGCCTCTGACTCCTGCGGCGAGTGATCAACAGAAAACTCCCGGTAACTCAAGCCGTTCTATGTCCTGGCCATTGATACGCGAAAAGCCTTTGACAACGTTCTCCAGGAAGCCATCCTTCATGAACTGGCTCAGAGACACCCCAGCCAACGAGCCTACAACTGGATTCGTTCCTTTCTTCACAGTTGACCCATACGCCTTCACGGATCCGCACCGGGGTGGATGCCATGCACATTCTACATTGACAAAGGCGTGCCCCAGGGCTCCATACTCGGGCCAATGCTCATCAATCTCGCCATGGCACGGATAGCGGATGCCCTGGAACGGGACACCACGGCACGATTTACTATTTATGCAGATGACATTACAATATGGACTAAAGCTAACGACCACTTAGACGAACAACAAATGCAAACTGAACCACAAGCAGCAGTCCTGAGCCTATAGAGACAACCCTAGATGCACTGGGTCTGCAACTATCGCCCGAGAAGACCGAACTCATCAGCATAGACGGAAAGCGCGTCACCAATCCGAGGAAGCAAATCACCCCGGTGCTCGGCTCGGCACCCTATCACCTCAACGAACGGACATATTCGCTTCCTTGGTGCCCAGATCGCCAGCTGCAATAGCACACACAAGTGGATTCAAACGTTACGTAATAACTGGACACCCCTACTTCACGCCGTCCGCCGCATGTCCAACAAGTATGGCGGGGCGAGACAAAGATCAGCCGCAACCCTTGCGCGTGCGGTTGCAGTCGGCAGAATCCCCTATATGGAGCGCCGGTATATGAACTCTCCCCGAAAGAGTTACGTGACATAGAACAATTACACAGAGCCACCCTCCATACAGTAACGAGGCCGCCCTAAATAAGCTACGCTAGAGTAACGACCATGCCATGCCAGCATTATGAGGTTAAACGCTTTAGAAATCACAGTGCGTCCAAGTAAAATGCAACGAACAACACGAGCGCTTCTAGCACCGAATCAAATGCTGAGGAAGTCGTTCTTTGAATCATGACGATCTGCAGTTGCGTCTGCTCTAGCGCCTTATAGCGGCCCCACAATACATGCCGATCAGCGCAACCTAGTGGCTCAGAGTGCCTACATCTTGCATGACTTCTCCAGCAATCGGCACCTATACTTCCGATCCAGACCATCATTACCGAGGCCCGTATCCGAATGCAGTCCCGCTTGGACAACTCCTACCAGGGAAAGCCGACAACCGTATAGGACCAAAGGCGGCGGTGCGATACAATGCCGGACGACAGTGGGATCATTTCACCATGGGAAACACCCCCGCATGGAAGCTTCACCAACCTCCCTATACTGAGATTGGTCGCAGAGGCTAGGCGTAATCGTAGCTGCCGGCGCACCAGCAGTGCGGACAACGTTATCACCGTCTATACGGACGCGACGGCAAGAAACTGCAGAGTCAGCAGAGCCTGGGTTTGCGATACCGACCCTCGCATACAAGTACGACTCAAGCGCTCTCCCACAGATCACCATGCTCCATGCGGAACTCCTCGCTCTTTGGGGAGCACTGGAGGACGTGCCAGCACATAGCCTTCTCCGACAGAGCCGCGACCCTCCAACCCCAATATCGCCTCTCAACGGACTCCTTCGCAGCGGTGGAGGAACTACATCCTCCGCCACGGAAGATGCCACAGCAAATCAAATTAGAAAAAGACTGCAGATGCCTCAAGAATTTGGAATCAGGGTAAACATACGCTGGACGCCAGGACATAGAGTGCATGACGGGGAAATGCTGCGGCGCATGCAGCAGCCGTACAGTCATGCGGGACGTACCACACTCACGCCACCCCGCACCCGGACAATCCAACACTCCAGACAACTTATCACCTGGACCCGAACGAAACGCCACGGGACAGGCATGCGCAGGCATGCAGCTTACATGCACTTTATCCGTACTTCCACCAAGACCGCTAGCAAACAGCGTCTCATGGAGGCTACACCACCGACGCCTCTCTTCAAAGGACATTCAATGCGCAAGAAGTTTTTCTAAACAAAGTCATCGCAAACGCAGCCTACACACCGCACATAGTCAGTAAGTGGCAGTCGCCACCTGTAGCAGCCGCACTGCCAAGATGTAGCCATCGTCTCCAACAGTGTCGCGCAGATCTATGGCATCTTATAAAGTACTGTCCTGCCTTCGCAAAAAGCCAAGACCGCATCGACGACCTACGCGACCTCTCTAGCAGCCCTTACTGCTATTAAATAAAACATGATGACGCCGAAGGGGTGATCGCAGATTATGGAAAACTCAGAGGCCTATACCGAGCGGTGTGGCGCGGGTAGACTGCCCTAGCACCCTGTCCGACATGTTAAAATGAACAAACCCCCTTCCCCTACCCCCTTTTTCCCACATCGGCCTTGAGCCATCCTTGTCATTAAAGGACTTCAATCAATCAGTCATAGCCTCGAGCTGGGGTTGGCAAAGCACATGACGCGCTGAGTGCCAGACATTGCTATGGTTCGGCTATTGTCGTCATTGCAGCGTTTGGACACGGGCCACTAACCGAATGCTTGTCGAGCTATTGATTTTCACGAGCCCAAATCGATTGCTCGGGTTCAGTCTGTGAGCCGCATTCAAATGTCGTCACTGGGGGATGCTGCGATCCCCTAGCTACGTCATCAAGTTTTGCGAAGGAGAGATTGAAAGAAAACGCTCGCTTTTATACTTGAAGTGCCACCGCAACAAAGGAGTTGCTTGGTCAGTTGCGTTGCGTGCAAGTGTAATTGGGCAATACCACCTACAGAGAAGGCCTCCGCAAGGTCTCCTCTCCCTCTATGAAAAGTCATTACAGTCGGATCGCGCTAACTCGGCTATTGGGCCCGAGGCCGACACGAGTTCCAGCCGAACACTGACACAGCACTCGTGCCCAAAGCTAAATGTGCTGCGCTGTGAAGTTCTACAGAACAAACCCGTGACCAGAAAATTAAAGAAAAACGATGAGTTATATTGAGATGAGGAGAAACACAACGTGTATGAATGGGTGCAGACTAACAACTGTTTATTCTTTTCTTTTTCTCCTTTTTCATCCATGAATTTTCCCATGCGCGAGTTTGAAAAAAAAAACACAAAAATCTGAGAAATAATAAAAAAATGTCTTCATGAAGATGCGTGGAAATTCGATGTATCTGGTGTCATTTCCTATTTTGGTACACCAAACATCGAAAGTCCACGCATCTTCATGAAAACATATTTTTCATTATTTCTCAGATTTTCGTTTTTTTCCAAACTCACGCATTGGAAATCTCCGGCATGAAAAAGGAGCAAAAAGAAAAGAATAAACAGTTGTATAGTCTGCGCCCACTCATGTAGGGTTGTGTTTCTCCTCATCTTAATGTAACTCATTGTTTTCCTTTCATTTTCTGGTCACGCGTTTGTTCGGTAGAACTTTGCAGCGCAGCACATTTAGCTATGTACAACCAACTAGCCCAAACCCAAGTCCAAGCTCGTGCTCAATCTCAGATCGATCTGACTGCGATGACGTGTGCGGAGGCCTTTCGCCTAGGTGGTGTTGACTTGGGTCACGTGACTTGGGTCCACGGTGGAAGAAATACATTTAGGTAATGACTCTTTGTCTCACGCTGCGACTACATTATGTTCGGCGCGCGAGCGCGCTTCACGCGCACGGCGGTAGATGGCGCCCAAGTTTAGAGGGGCTTCTGAAGGCTTGTATAGAGGGCTTGTGAAGGAAATTATGCATTCTTTACTCGGTCCCTGTGTACTGTGTACTGAAATGATGGATTTATGTTTGCGCACTGGCACTGATTGCCTTTCCCCCGTGTGGTTCCTGCTTTTTTAAACGAGAACATTCCGATGATAGCTTAACGTGATAAAAATACTCGTATAAATATAAAAACTTCCCGGCATAATCTACTGGGCCTTCAATAATTTAGAGTAAGCCGCTGGGTCGTGCTCCACAGGTTTTGTCAAACAGCATGTTTAGTAACAGTTCCGTAAATTGTTTACACACATTGCGTGGCTTTATAGGAGGTCGGGTGATTTTTTCCACTCTGCTCCTGCCTTCTTATTGAAAAAAAAATGAATTCTAATAATGGTACATAGTGGGGCCAAAAATATTTCTTTGCATGTGCATAAAGGTTATAGCATTACAAATGGTTTATACATACAATGTCAACTTGTACTATGGAACATACAAAACCTGTGAGCAGAAAAAAACTATATTCGTGATGACATAGTGACTGAAATGATGACACAGTATGATGACACTGACTGACATGATGACACAGTGACTGAAAGTCAAACAATAGTAGCAGTTATAGGACACAAATCACTTTTCATCTGTAAAAAAATACCTGACAAATATTTTTGCTTTAAAATGTACTCAAAAGCTGAATTCACTGCATACTACCAAAGAACGCCATCTCCTACATCCTGTGTTTCTCACCCATGCTCTTAAACTAAGACGAGCGCTGCTTTGGCTGATTTCTTTCTCATTTGCTCGAGCTTGTTTGTTCATACACACTGTAATATGCTGCCAGTGTTGTCGCATCTCGCATGCTGAAGTAGTGGTGGAGCAATCTACAACAACTGTTTCTGCTTTGTGTTCAGCGCATGGAAACGTTATTGTGCAGCTGTGGTGGCCATGAACACTGTCGATCGTGTCCCGGTAGACAGTCTGGTGGCTTTTATTTTCCACGAAGAACTGTACCGCTTTCTTCAGTAGCTGGAAAGGTTCTTGTTGGGGCGTATAAGGCCTCCTCTGTGCTTTCACGCTGTCAGTGCTGCTTCAGCAGAAGTGTTTTTGTCGATGTAGCTTTTTTCATTTTCACACTGCAAACCCAGTTACACAATATAGTATGCAGTCCACAGCCTTGGCTTCTTCGCAGACTTTTCATGTCTGGACATCTTCGCATTCACCAGTCTTCCACAGAAATTAGACCTCGTAGAAGCTTGATCTTCACTTGGTCAACGCGAGATGAGGGACTAGGTAGTAACTTGCGATCGGCTCCTCGGGATTGCGACGACGCCACTGCTCCAGGCGAGTCATGTCGATGGAGCTTTCAATAAGGACACTTGCTCCGTACAGTTCCGGTCACCTCGAATTGCAGTTGGGATTGAAGCACGTCTTTTCCCATCCTAATAGCATAACTTCTTCGGGTTAAGTGCATGCACGATAATGCACGGATAATGGCACCTTTGATCGACACAGCACCAAAGCAAAACATGAGTCCAGCCACTAGCCGCACACCAACCACTACACCGCGAAAAAGGCGAGCAAGCTACGCGCCCCGAAACCGTGGCCGCCGAGGAGAGACCTCATACCCACGGTGCTTAAGGTACAACCCCACCATGCATGACGTTTTGGTGCTTTTTTGACGGCTTATAACTTTCTTTCTATGTATCTTACAATTATAAAGTAAATGTCAAAATAAAGAGCTGCTTTTCAACAATACTTTAATGTCTCGATATTACGGTTATTTTTAGTTGTTAGTTAATTATTCAGCTTTTAATAGACCACAGTCTCTAATATTGAAAAAATTATTTCTCGAGTTGTAACGTTCCATCGTCCACGATATTTTACGTGAGCGTTCGGTTGGATGTCATAAATTAAAAAAGTAAGCAACAAACTGTACAGATAATGTATATTTTAAAATAAAAAATAAAGTTTAAAATGGTATTATTTTATGGCGCTATAAAAACTGAATCACGTCAGCTAATCAAAATAACGAGACATTAAATTATGAAGCATCCTTCGATATTACGTTTTACAGAACTTTCATATTGATATATTACACGTTAAGTATGTTATAAGACCTCAAACTTTTCCCATTCAGTTACGGCGAGTTGTAGTTTCTTAATATAAAATACAGATGGCGACACGTGTTCAAGAACAGCTTGATGTGCATTTTCCGTCGTGTGCCGCTTGGAACGCCACGTGAAAGACAGAAAAAGCGCCAGATGTCAGAGTGTCAGATGCCTGGATGCCCGCAGTGAGCGAGCCAGAGATGTCAGAACAACAAGCGCGAGGCTGCGGGTGCACCACAGCTACTTTGCGCGCGTTCTACTGTGCGTCGGTACACATGCCCGTTGCGATCCAAATGAAATGGGCGCCATGAAATGCATTCTGCCATTTCAGATTCCGCCACGTATGCGAAAACATTTTAATGTTTTTATCACTTGCAAAAATCATTTTCGCAATCAAACTATGCTTGTCGGAATGGTTTGACTATATTTTGTTTCAAAAACCGCCTCGGTGGCTCTTAAGTGGCAATACATATTAAAACAAAGCACAAAACATTAAATCGTCTCAGTGTCTCTGAGCCAACGCGCTGGCCCATGAGTCCATATTTGTCGGGTTTAAATATCGGCCGAGGTGCCCGCAATCCGACGGAGGCCAATCTGAGATTTCGGTTGCACGTCAAATGATCTCCAGGTTTTAGGTCATGTGACCGGCAGAGTAAGGACGGCGGGGAAACATGGCGGTGCCCCACTCAGTGGGCGCCAAGCTCGCTTTTGGAACTAATACGTCGTTGGAGCGCAGCAATATCGGGCGCGTTTGTCAGCAATGAATGAGCGCAGAAGGCTTTCTTGATTTGTCCTACGCTCGCCTAAAAACGCAAAGCATGAGCAATGACCTCGCCGCATTTTTTTAGATGGTCTGTCGATTCTGGCAATTCCTAAGCACTGAATGAACGCGACAGTTGTCGGCATGGCAACGTCTTTAAAAAAGTGGATTGCCTTGGACTCAATCGGCCTGGGCAATGATAGCGGTATCACTGAGCAAGCAGAAAGCGTCCCCATAGACCTTTGTATCTTTTCCGAGCACCGAGGTGATGCCTCCGAGCGTAGCTACACCAGATGCTGCGTGCTGGCGTCTCGCAGTAGTAAGTAACTTCTAAAGAAAACGCCGACAATAAATTTTGCCGTGCACGCGCGTTCGTCAAAGATTTATTATGATTATTTACTTCGAATATTTGTATAAGCGGGAAGGCCACGCGCGTGGATCGTTGAATTACACTTTCAGAGTTCTCCTCAATATTAGGGTAATTTACTATTAGGTCAATTCTTCCTGGATCCGAATTACAGGTGTTTAAATTTATGTGCGTAGCTATATACAGTTCTTACATGCTGGCCAACCATTGCCGCCGGTGTAACGCTCCGCCTTTCACTACTCCACCTTTTTCATCGTTTCTAGGACTGAATTTCTTGCATGTCCTCTTTCGAACTTGGAAGGAAATTTCAACGAGGTCGCCTTCACTATCAGACAGCCAAATATTCTCAGGAATCTTTCCAAACATGGGCTAATTTAGTGTTGCATTACCGATTATCTGTACCACGAGCACTAAAAATTCGTTTCAAGAGCACATATGTACGCCAGTGCTGCGTCGCGAAACATGGTAGCGCGCATTTTTGGGTCCTCCCCAGTGGTCCTCCCGCTTCGGGAACCTTTCCGATGGAAGCTCACTTAGTTGCATACAGCCAGGAGGTGACACCAGCTACCACCTACATAATAAAACAAAAAGTCTATTTTTCATCCAGCCCTCGTCAAACTTCGGCGTTGGTCGTACTCTTAGGTACACTAGGTAGTGAAGGGCGGTTGGTGTGTTAACCGCGGTTAAAGTTAACCGGTTTCAAGCAAACGGGCCCAGTTAGTCAAAATAAACCCGCAATTCTTTTTTTAAATTTTTGTTGGGCGTGTTAAGTGATTTTTGTTGGTTTGACTTGTGAAACCCTAAGATCTAAATATTTTCTTTGCTTTACCTTAGTTCGGAGCGCAGCCAACGCTACGGGCTGATGAAGCGTCTCGAAGCAGCGCCAAGAGCGCGAGGTTAAGCTGTTCGTTCTCTTTCTGTGCCTATGCGGTCGGGCTAAACTAGAGGCACGAAATAAGCTACACTTCATACACATCTTGCTGTTTAAAATGATGGTTGTCAGTTATCTGAAGCTTTATCTGAAATCACAGCAAACGCTTTTCCGTCCTCCACAAATGTTTAAACAGTTCGCGACAAAGCAAAGCAATATTACGTGAGCTTCCTGACACCGCACTTTTGAATCACGACGATCGGCAGTTGCATTTGATTTGTTACTAACCACCAAGATGGCGGCGCCTACAACAATATCGGGGGGAAAAGTGCCGATACTCTAAGCGTAGCTCATTTAGCTCGCAGGCTAAACAAAGTGCGGTGGGGGATCGTTGGCCGAGTGTGTGGTGGCACTGCAGATCAGAGCACTTGGACACTTGGAGAAAGGCTGTAGCGCGAGCTCCATTCAAAGCACGGAGCTCACGCTGCAGAACCTGTAGGGACTAGGGTGCCTCAAGGTCCTTTTGTTTAGGGTGATGCCACCCTTTGTAGTATACCCGATGCCGACTCACGCGCTCACGGGTAAAATACAAAGAAATCGACGAAAACAAAATGTCGCCATAGCACAATCAGCGCCACAAACGCGTGCCGGGACACGCTCTTTCACGCGCTTCTGAACAAAAAAGAAAAATAAACGTGTGGGACAAAATGGCCAGATGTCTCCACCCTAAGCAAAGCGCACATGAAGGCACCCTAGTAGGGACTAAATCCCCTCGATGTGTTTGCGTTGGTCTTTCAAGTAACCTCAAATGTGCCAGTGCACGAGGCCCGTCTCTCGAGCGGCCCTTGGAGGCAAATGGCGGCCCAGCACTAAAATGACTGGCCCTTGAAAGCGAATGTCGGCGGAGCACCCGCTCGTGGCACGCGTCTTGCGCGTTTCCACAACAATGGTTGGCGGTACTTGTAAAAAACGCCTTTATCAAGGGGCTTTAGCAAGGATCCTGGGTTCAGTCGCCCATCTGCATCCTACCGTCGTGCGATCGTGTACCACATATACTGCGTAATGCACGTTAAAGATCCCGAGCTAACAGTTGCATTGCACTTTTTATAATCTTCAACGGGTAACAATGTCGCCCTACGAAACTGCTGCTCTCTAAAAAACTAAGGACTAATTTTGAATGCGCCGTTACATTGCATTTTTAATGTGTGTTGCGTTCTTTTTTTTTTGTCTACATTTTTGATTATGCGGCTCTCACTTGTGATGTAACAGACTATAGATGTCGGACTTCTGGAAAAATATTATATAACTAAGAAAATGGCACGTGAGCGCAAAAGACAAAATCGCACTTAATAAAAATAATTGAAATACTAGAATTGATTATAATTGTGTTTTCAAAGTTTTGAGCGCACCAAAAGCTATAAAAGCGAGCTCGATGCTTTGGATGGTGCGCTTGTTCACTGGAAGTGTAGTTCAGTGCAGTATGCTCGCACTTGTGTGTTCCGCTTCGCTCGCACGATAAAACCAAATACATTACTGGTAATGTACTTAGTGAAACAAAGCTTACCTTCTGTATATGTGTAATGCCCTCAGTTTTCGCGTGATTTCACGCTTGTTTATCATTATTGTTTTCGTTTCCCACTGCGATTCATTTCGTGCTCTTTTGTGTGTTACATTCATTAGAGACCAAGGTAACCCAGGAGAATTCTATTTCGCGGATTGTAAAAAAAAAAACTATGCAACTTGCCCCATGTGCCACATCAATACAAAATATTCTAAGTTTCAACTGTGACCGCTTGCATGAGTAAACATTGTTGTTTGTCAAGAACAATTGCGATTGAATGAAATCACGTGGGAAAATCTCGTTATAAGCACGCGACCGTTGGCAGGCAGTGAATACTCATAATCGGCGCCGAGATGATTGACAGGTGGAGTTTTTCTATCAACCCAGAGTTAGAATGTTTCCTTCTTTCTGTTGTAAGCAAACAGGAGACAACTTACACCAAATCTGAGGGTACTAGAGTACTATAAGCATTCAAAAATAACGGCCTGAGCAGTATATATGTGTACAAGCTTTACCTTTTGATGCACCCTTAACTTTCGATACGCTCAACGCTAGTGTAAAATGTTTCATTCTTAATCAGCGTACCATGTGCGTGCTTACACTATATTTTATACAACGTCAAACTCTACCCGTTTGCATTTCTTTTCATTTATGCACACCACTACTTGCGCGCATATATCACCAAATTAAAACTGGTACTGGATGTCGCAAACAAAAATTTACAGGTCTTTTTTTTGCCGCAAAAATAAACTACGCATCGCCTAACGCTCATTCTCCGCCCAAAGGTAGCGCTAGGTCACAAACAGATGCCAAAGTTTCATCCCGAACGGACACCTTATTCAAAAGTTATAACTGATTTTCTGAAAATTTCAATGGGCAAATGGAGCCCATTTTTGCCCGTTTTCGGTTTCTGGTGCCATAGAGCCCCATGTATTCGAAAACTCCGTCGGCCGCCATTTTCCCATTGAACTTTTCAGAAAATCACTTATAAATTTCGAATAAGGTATCGGATCGGGCTGAAACTTTGACATCTGGTTGTGACCTCTAGCGCTACCTTTGGGCAGAAAATGAGCGTTCGGCGACACCTAATTTACTCTTGCGGTAAAAAAAAATTTTTTGTGACATTTTGTACAGTACATTGTTTAAACTATGTGCAAAAGCTATCCACAGACCCACAATCTTTGCCTGGCCATTCCTAGCATTTATCACTGGATTCGTATTAAAATTAATTCTTATCATTTATTGCTGTGAGTTAATTGTTAACCTCGGCATTTTTTTTTATGACTCCCGCACCAGTCCTATGTTGGGTTTACCAAACTCAACATCTAAACCTGAGTGTCATTTTTTGTGTTTTCCAGCCTCGTGGTTTTGGACAAAATAAACACCCAGCTACCTAAATGAGACACGTCACCGCCCAAAAAATAGTTCATTTGTTTTTATTTTTTAGGTAGTTAATTCCTCAAGCTAGAATTTCGGAAACCCAAGTCTATCGCGTCATCACGTTTTCCTGGAAATCCCCAAAGAGCCAAACACATGCGCGACAAAAGGGCCGGCCCGTCATATTGCCACCCGCAGAGCCGAGAAAGCAACGCTCGGTCACGGACTTGTAGAAGATTCGCGTTCATTCTTGCACCAGACGTAACTTTTGCCCTGCTTTCTTGTTCTCGAAAGTGCCAGTTCATCCTCGCCCCGAGCGCGCGACGCTCGAACCTTTTGCCGAACTTTCGAGATAGTGACGCACTGTAGATAAGCAGCTGCCTGCGACCTTGTTGAGTCACTCTCGCTCTCGGTCTCTGTTACGCTGCCGAATCGCCGCTTGCTTTTCTGCTGCCTCGACGCTCTTTCTCCTTACTTATTCTGTTTGGCACAAGTTTGCCGATTAAACCTTTGTTTTTCAGTTCACTGTTCGTCCTCTCGTCACCTTCATTCGTGACAATATGAATCTGATCACATTCAAATATGTGTAATTGGCCTCTGAAATCCCCGATAACGGCGCACAGGCAATTTTATATTTTTCAACCCGTCGGTGGTTTTGTTGTGCATCTGTCTCGCCATTTGGCTCAGGACGGTTTTCGCGTTTTGTTCTGCCCACGTTTGCTGGAGACGTGAGCTCGGAGCGTAGGCAACTGGCCCCCTTGCACGAGAACTGGCGCAGCCGTGCGCGTTCCAAAGAAAGCTCGTGCAGAGAAAAACAAGCGAAGGACCAGGGATGTCAAATTCAGAATATAGAAAAATACCCCACTGTATCGAGGCGCCACCACACACGATTTCTCGCGTTGATGTACAGGCCTGGAAGGCGATCCCACCGCCATCTGTTGGTTCAGAATCACACTAACCAAGGGACACGAGGCACGTGCAACGTGCAGCCCTTGGGAAGATCATGGCGGCACAGCAGCACCGAATGAGCTAGATTTCAGACGCCATGAATTTCAGTAGCGGCGCGCGGCACGTGCCTCGAGCATTTCTACAACTATGGATGGCGCCACTTTTACGGTGCTCACACCTCAGCGCCCTCCGCGGCGGTGCGGAAGTAACTATACTTCGTTTCACCTCTCTTATAAGCCTGCACCGCAGCGAAGGCCAGAAGCGCGAGCTCATAGCGTTGGCAGCCGCTCTTAAGTCACGAGAGCTTGTGCCGCCGAGATGTGCCTCAGAGCAAGGAGCTCGCGCTTGTAGCCTTTCCTGCGGTACATCATAAGGGTGATTCGACAGTGTACCTGGTTTGAGGCCGTTAGACGCTTTGCACACGCGCCAGATTGAGCCGCCATAGCCGACCTTCCCTGTTTTGCCGAAATGCCGAGCCACTGAAGCGGGCGTTTATGAGCCTCCACAGGGGCCTATGCTGGGGAGGAGGACACAGTAGCACCTAAAGTCGCAATAACCTGTCCTGCTGTGGCAACGATGACGTGAAGCGAACGTAATAAGAGGGAACAAAAACTGAAGGTCACTTATGGCGGCGCCCATGCACAGCTGCTGCAAAGCGTCTATAGCTCCGAACACGATCTGGTCTGCTCGCTCCTCGCGGGAAGAGAGGGGGCCAGAGTCACCACCTAAATGTATTTCTCCCACCGTGCTTGGGGTCCCACTAGTGCCAACAAGCTCGAGTGAAGTGAAAAAAGATTCCATGACGATAGACGTTGCACGGCGCCTTTAAATATGAGCGTAGCAGAAGCTACAAGAGCGAGCTCAGGGGCTTTCGGCGTCCCTGCCAAGCACGTGGGCTCGTGCAGTGCGAACACTGTTCAGGGTCACATGCTCGCGATTGTAAAGCATCGGCTGCGTCTGGACCACGTGGTCTGGACCAGTCTGGACCCTGCAGGTATTTCTTCCACCGTGGCCCCGACTTAAACGGGGACACTATACACACCGTGCGATTCAGAGCGCCTTCATGACACATGGCTTGCTATTGAGTGGTGACGATCCCGCCATTTTTACGCTCCAATCGTTTTTTTATGCATTTTTGAAGTACGCGCAATCCGGTGTCAATCAGCTCGAGCGCGTAGCTTTGGCTAATGCAGAGACGCCATTTTAGCGCCCAAGTCACGCACCGAGTGCGAGAGCGTCACGCGCTGCACATTCAGTGCAACAATGGATGTCTTCACCCTGAGACAGACAGACATGTAGGCACCCTACGCAGACTAGGGTGCCTACATGTCTGTCTGTTTCAGGTGAAGACATCCATTGTTGCTCTGGATGTGCCAGCGCGGACGCTCTCGCGCACTTGGTGCGTAACTTGGGGCGGTGAAATGGCGTCTATGCATTAGCCAAAGCTATGCGCTCGAGCTGAGTGAGACCGGATTGCGCGCACTTCAAAATGCATGAAAAAACGATTGGGCGGAAAAATGGCTGAGATGTCACCACTCGGGCATAAAAGCGCGCGTGTGTGTTGAAGGCACTCCGTGCGACGCGACCGGCGCGCCGCCGCGCGGCCGTTACCGAAGGTAGGCAGTGAGAACCCCAGCGAAACGAAACCACGCCGCGTACATTGGTACGCATTGAAGTCGGAGCGGTGCGGTTGCGCTGGGTTGACAGCATGAACTGCTGCGTCGTTAAGTGCTCCAATAGTTATGCGTCGTATCTCGTGGGGACAAAGTTTCATAGTTTTTCAACTCGCCGATGTTTTGTGGGACAGCGACAACGATGGACCCGTGCCGTACGACGCGAGAAATTTGGTCTCCCGATCATGTCTGCCACTGTGTCGGCACGGCTGACATATTCTACACTGCCGCTTTGCGCTCTGCGTTTGTTTTCGTACCAGTAACGCCTACATATGTTAGCGCCGATGGGACGAACTGAAATGCCATCCCACACTCGCGGGTATGCAGTGCCAATTTCGTTGGAGGAATGCCCTCCAAAGACGTTTCGTCCCCATCGTACGTGTCGATGATATTTCCGGACCAGTATGGCATGCAGTCTGTACTTCATGAAGAAAGATTCGGACGGTACAAAAAGTGACAAATATGAATCTAAGGAAAACTACAATGAAACTTGGAATCACTGGACAATCGACGTTTGAGTATGGAAGTTTATGTGGTGTGCTTTCTTTTTGATCAGCCTCCTTTTGGATGTGGAAACGCCGACACCCGAGTCCTGTAGACAACAATTTTTTTTCTCGGCTTTAGAGCCACCTATCGCAAAGTTGTTCGAACTGGAAGTACCGTCCACTGGTCCCTTCCTACCTGTAAAGTGTGCACCTCTCGCCATGATGAGTGGTATTCTCTTGACAGCCTTTGACGGTCAAAACCAGTTCCCATTTAGTTACGCCGCCCAAACTAATATTTCCACCTGGTTTCGCTGTGCCACCTCTTTTAGGTGTACGTATGTGTCGGGTC
>JAZHYW010020751.1:0-19933 GCA_037355805.1 Ixodes ricinus
GTGCCAGGTGTCCGAATTGAATCTTCTATTTTACAACATGTGCGACATGGCCGCCATTTCATTTTTCTAGACCAATCCTACAAATTCTTTACTCAATTGACAGCTCAATGTCTGACGCAGTGTCCTTCAGATATGTCTGGTTCTTTACCAACAGGAAAATTTTGGCAGTATTTTGTTTGCATATTTCTTCTCTTCGTCTCTTGTGTATACGCTGTTATTGCTTACGGGGCAACAACCTTATTACCACACGGAGATACGTTCACTACAACCGGCGGTTTGCACAAGAGTCCGCAAGCCACACCCGATTGACGCAATGCTCAGCGTGTGCGCAGATAAACACGTCTTGCGCAATATTGTGACATCGATCAATGCCCTCCCAGGGTATTGATGTCGCTGGCCTGAAGGAAGGGTAGAGAGTGAATCATCCGTCGCCGCGCACACACATTCACCCCTAAGCTGACAGTGCGCTGGGAACTACGCGCTCGTTGAACCACTCATGCCTCTATCGCTTCCCCACACGGTCATGCTCCCGCCCATACCCAAGCGTTGGTTGGTCCGGCGAGCCCGTAGCTCCCACCATACTGTCAGCTATGGGTGAACGTAGTATAGGTGGTATCCTCCTTTCCTCGCTACCCTTCGCTGTCAGCCCGTAGCCCTCGCCCATCACGAGCAAAAAATGCCTCCAGCCGCGCATCCACGCTTGACCTAGCAGGGTAGTAGCGTAGTTTGTCGCGGACTGCGCCTGCGGTTTCGTCTGCTGCGTTCATTTTTGGATTCTTTTCTGTTGCCAAGCTTGGTTCTCTTTGCGACGTAAGCGCGAAATAATATTAAGGAAGAGCGCACTGGAAACCCAATTTATACTTGCAGAAGCTTGTTCCCCATCATTGCTTCTCTTCGCGCGACCTCAGCGAGACGTCGTCGGGTGCAAGATGAAATTCCTGGGCGTTCCGGATTGGGTCATCTTGGTGGTGACAGCACTGGTTCTGTTGTACCTGTAAGTGAGATTTCACTTTTCTTTTTTTAACTGGAAAGGAAAGTCGACAACTTCCATTTCCAAGCTAAGGTCCCTTCCCAAATGTTTGGCTTTTTTACATTTTGTGTTTAGGGATTAGAGACATGAAATATCGGGGGGGGGGGGGTTATGGTTATAAATGTATCGCATATGGCAAGCCGAATCAGGGTTCACATTGCCAAAGCATTTCATCTTTTTGTTTTGTATTGCCACGTATTTGAGATTGGTTTTTATTTTTATTTGTTTGAGTTGATTTTGGGATCACGTCATAGACAAGGAAGCGCACCTGTGGCAATGGTCTTGTGAACCCAGAAACTTTGTGTACTGTTGCACGTTCGCTACATGTGCCTGATGTGCCTACATATGTCTGTTTCTTATATGCATACATGTGCCTTTGTCTGTTGAGCATAAAGCGCTGTTCTCACATATTTATGGATCAACTCCTGCATCAGTGACAAAGACCCACATATATCGGAATATTGTCATGTATTTTAAAAGGAAAACTTTCAGCCTCTCCCACTCGTGAAGAAAGAAGACCAGCGGAGCTGTACTCGATACACTGTGTGCTTCTTCTTCGTCGTCGTCTGTTTTTCGCGCTGTTTCCTACGATGAATTCCCACCAACGCGCCCAACTATCTATTCTGCTATGATAACTGGAAAGGTTGCCGCCATCTACGAGTGACGGCGGAAACCATACTGGTTGTGTGCTTGCCGCCGTCGCTTATAAATAGCGGTAACTGTCCGCTGTAAAAAAAAAAAAAAAAAAAAAAAAAAATTAGCATTTAAATAAAACTAAAATATAAAAAAGTCAACTAATTCTTGTTGGTCTACGTTGTAACGCGATAAAAAAACTGTCACTTAAGCTTTCTCACATAAAAAAGAGCTCTCACACAGCGCTCCGTGAGAGCTCTTTTTTTCTGTGTGTGTGTGAAAGCTTGAGTGACAGTTTTTTTGAGTGCGCTACAACTTCGACCAACAAGAACGATCAACTCGCCCAGTCTGAAGTTCTGACAAGTAATTCTCTCGACTTCTGAGCTGATGTTGCCCTGAGAAGGCAAGTGCTCAGACAAATGGGAAGACAATTTGGAAAGGACAGACTTGAATGTAATTTAATAAAGGCATGTTATTTAATAAAGATTTCATAGTTACAGATCCCTTAGTCACGCATGATCCCTTAATATTAAGTCTATATTAATAAAGAAAATTGCGATCATTTTATCATCTTTACCTCGTTTGCTGCTTTGGACGATGGCTTTTTCCCCATGGAAATAAAAGGTTTCGCCCATTGAAACAAAGGTGTAAAAAATTGTCTATCTTTAGACAGTTTCTACGTGATCGGGACATTGTGATACTGCGTCCTAAGCGTAGCTTTAAGCTGCAGCCTTTGTGTCTTTTATTGGGAGAAGGTCGACTGGGTCTTCGCACCGTTGAATCCTTCAAGAGAACTTAGAATGATGTGACGTCAAGCGGCCGCGTAAAAGACATCAACCACGACGATAGATAAACTGTCGCCGCAGGATTATAAGGGTCATTGAAAAGCCTAGACAAAACAGCACCGCCGCCAGAGATCTCTGAGGTAAAGAGCAAGAATTGTATCCCATAATTGACAATGCAGTGAATTTTTTTATGTAAGACGTTTTTCTACTCATCCAGTTGCTAGGACAAAATATAAAAAAAAAGTATTTTGATCGTTGCCTTTCAGACATACCTTATCTTCTTTCGGTTTTTTCTGTTGACCTGCTAGAATGCATTGAAGTCTCCGTTTTAGCGTCATTTGCGAAGAGTCGTTATTTGTGTCTGGGTGTTTCGTTGATTTTGATAGGCTGATGTAAACAAGTTTCACATAAGGTCGAGAGATTGGTGGTTTTTGTAGAATGTAATTTGCCAGCAGCTAATAATTTTCAGCACAAGGAATGTGGGCGGGAATTTTGCAATGTAATGCGATGTATTATTTTTATGTGTGGAGATGATCCCAGTATAATTTAAAATTTGATAGAATCCCGTCATTCGAGCAAATTGTGAAAATGTTCACAATTGAGTTACTTTGCTAAATTTGACTTGTAGCTTAAATGTTAAAAACTAAATAGATGCTCAGTTCGATATGCGCAACTATTAATACGGAGCAACATCCCACGGGGACAGCTGCTGCATTAACTTTACTTTTACGTAAAATCCCGACAATGTTCCAATGGAAAAGAGAAAGTAAAAGTAACCTCGTGGAAATGGAGAGTGTTGGTAAAGTTACGGTGTCTTGGCCACCTTATTTACAACATTCGTTGACATTTACGTTTCAGTGTGTGCCATGAAAAAGGTTTTGGAAATACAACTATCGTGTCCCATTTTAGTTTCCTTCTTATTTTTATTTTGTTCTAAATAGTTTACTATTTAGCTTTGGAATAAAACAACCTTTTTGAAAGCAGGTGGTGTTGCGGATAGAGTTTCACGTGCCACCTGGGTCTACTGGCTCATATACCACAAACCATTTGAGCCGGGGCGAGGCGTGTCGCGCGCCGCCTGGGTCTACTGGCTCATATGCCACACATCACTTGAGCCGGGGCAAGGATTTCACGCGCCGCCTGGGTCTACTGGCTCATATGCCACACATCACTTGAGCCGGGGCAAGGATTTCACACGCCGCCTGGGTCTACTGGCTCATATGCCACACATCACTTGAGCCGGGGCAAGGATTTCACACGCCGCCTGGGTCTACTGGCTCATATGCCACACATCACTTGGAGCCGGGGCAAGGATTTCACGCGCCACCTGGGTCTACTGCACGGTCTACTGGGCTCATATACCACAAATCCCTTGAATAAACAGTTGCTCAGTTCGTCCAATCTGGTTCAACAACAGGTGGAGTCTCATTATAAAACTGTACTTTTTGCTTAAATAAAACAATAAAATTATGGCGTATCTCCTTACACCACTTCCTATTAAGGCTTCCGTAGTCAGTCAGACTTTTGTTTTGCTCTAATTCTTCAGTGGATCGTTTATCCTCTTTAATCTACAGTGTTTCTTACTTTTTGAGGCGCCGGAATGCGATACTTATCATTAAATTTATTTAGTGACTAAATGTTATTCGGTGGGAAAAAAAGGGGGAAATTTTGCCTCTGAAAGAGGGAAAACCCAATGTAGCCTTGTGGCATAACGGGTAAAACCTTACTCCACATAGAAGGGGGTTGGGGGACAGAGCAAAAGGCTGCCACGGGTTAGCTTGACAAAACCTCTTCCCCTACATTTGAAGGTTGACATGCCGAAAAATAACAAAATGACTTGAAAGAAAATATTATTAGAATTAGCAAAAAAAAAAATGAAAGCCGTTTACAACTCCCTATAACGACGAATTGGAGCGCAGCTCTTGAGGAGGAGGAGGAGGTACTGAGGGGAGGGTATACCCCTCTTTTCTCCTCCTCCTCACGGGGGTCACGTGACCTGAGGGTTGGTCACGCGACCTGGGGGTCACGTGAACTGGGGGGGGGGAGTCACGGACATGGGGGGTCAGTTGACCTTACGGTTACGGCGACGCCGACGTCGCTCAATTTGAAAACGGGCGCCTAAGAGCTGCGCTCTAAAAAAACAGTCTGCACATTGCCTTTTAGATAATCATTCCAATATAAACAATTCCTTCATTCTACAAAAAAGTAATATTAGTAGTGTGTGCTGAAACACCAGGCGCCTGCAGTTAGTTCAAGTAATTTAAATGCTTGAAGTATTTCATTTGTAGTTCTTGACAATATATTTATCTACCAAGAGAAAAGTGAACTCAGATTCACAAAGCTCATAGCACTGATATTTATTTCGTCCCTTGAGGGAACATACTGTTTTTCACTTTAATGTGGCAATTTGTTTCACTAGGTTTTCTTGTTCATTTCGCTGGTAGAAATTGAATATGTTTATGTAAAGTATTCAATGACGGAAACGCCAAGCCAAAATAAATGGTTTTCGAGCTTTTGTTTTTCCGAAAGTTTTGATCCAAAGCATGATAGCAAAACCACTTGTGATGTCTATCATAATGCAATTCAAACCTGGTTTCTCTCCACTCAATTCTGAAAACATTTTAAGCCGGGTGATAGCACATTTTGCTACAAGGGTCTCAACCAAACATTGCGACGTCTCCCGCAGGCTAGGCTTATCATTTTTACGCGTGCCTACAAGGAGGGTACGCAGAGACAGAAAGGATGTGATAAGCAAAAATATCTGCACTAACACTTTTCCAGTTCGGTATGTTATCGGACATATCATAAAAATTAGAGGGTGCCAGTTCACCGAGATAGTAAAGTGTCCATTGCTGCACTCAGACTATCAGGTACTACATGATTCCATCTGGCGTTAGTTGACTGATGCGGTCAGGCACTCGAGACGAACACCGCCGCTTATTGCTTCCAGTGGGCAAATAAATGGTGGGCTAAACGCGTGAACGTGAGGAATAAGAAAGACTTTTTTCGGAAAACAATCACGAATTGATTTTTTTTTATTGTGCTTAGAGAGTTGATCTAATGTGTATGGGAGAGGACATGCAGGATGTGAAAATTCCAGAAGGAACCACATAAAATATAGGAAAATAAATGATAGCCATTGCTAGGGTGACGTTCCATAGTTCCATGATGAAGTGTCCCAAGTCGTGCGCGTGACCAATGGCGGTCACGAGGGTTAGCGGCACCCAGGGCGATAGCCCGCCGCGACCCCCCCTCCCCCACTCTCGCGTGGCTCATCGGAGACACCCCTCTGAGCGCTGTACCCGGGGCGGTCCGCCCCCCCCCCCCCCCTTGTGAAGCCACTGCGCGTAAGTTCACTTTTTGCACTCCGCCTCACAGGCAAGGAGTACATATGTTATCTACCATTCATAACATCGCAGCGAAAGCCCAGGAAACCGATAGAGTCCGCTGCATTGACGACTGTGTTGATGTGTTGCTGAAAGCAAATCCTCACAACAAGAACATGACAAAATCGAGGCTTATATCGCAAAACATTTCAAAATGAACAATCTGACTCTATTGGCATCTGATAAAGAAGGTGGGTTTGTTGTAGCTCCTAGAACGACCTACCTAGAGAAAAATTGAATATCCATTAAAAAAAAAAAAGCTTCAGAGACTTATCAGGGTTCAAAGCTAAACCAATGAAGGCCAAGGTGCTTCACTTGTGTCACAAACTTGAATTGACACAATTAAATAAACAGATCACGTCTGCAAAAGAAGACCTGCTAGATATATTCTTTACTGCCAAAACCCACAAGAAAGAGTGTCCTTTTCTGCGCAATCGTCACGGAAAAGGGTTCTTGGCAGTGGCGCGGTTTCACGTTTTCTTCTCCATGAACTCTCCACTCTCCAACTTGATCCGTTTTTGGTCCCCAATTCTGATACTTTAATTCAATATCTAAAAACCATTGCTTCAGCAGCAACGCTATGGGTTCTCTATCGACGTTGAAGATTTATATTATTCCATCCCATCACGCTGAACTGTTTGAATCAGTAAATGAATCTATTGAAGCAAACGGAGCAATAGCCTTTCAAAATAATTGTGGCCTTCCGGTGGAATCATTTCTTGAGCTCTTAAAGTTAAACTTATCATCCACTGTAGAAACGTAAATGGCAAAAGACTATGTTCAAAGAAAGGGAATATGTATAGGGTCATGCGTTGCCCCTGTGGTATGTGACATTTTCCTGTCCAAGTGCGACCGGGATATTGCAGCGCGAGCAGCTTGCCAAGCAGGCAGCGCGCGCGTGACTAACGGGTATAGCGCTTGCCTACCACGCAAAAGCCAGGGTTCGATTCCTGGCCGCGGGACGCTTTCTTTGTTGACATTTCTAATGTAATGTTCTGGTAAATTCGAGAACCATGTTGCTTGTTCAAGGTCAGAAAGTTCTACACGCCAAATCTTCTGGCCGATTTGGGCCGATTATTCCAGAAGCCCACGCATGTACTATCGTGGAAAAATGAAATGCGAACTGAGGAGCGCTGGCTTGCCTAGGGTGCCTACGATGTCTGTCTGTCTCAGGGTGAAGACATCCATTGTTGCACTGAATGTTCAGCGCGTGACGCTCTCGCGCACTCGGTGCGTGACTTGGGCGCTAAAATGGCGTCTCTGCATTCAGGGACAAAGCTACGCGCTCGAGCTGATTGACACCGAATGCGCGTACTTCAAAATGCATAAAAAACGATTGGGGGTAGAAATGGCTGAGATGTCACCACTCAAGCAAAAGCGCACGTGTGTATGAAGGCACTCTAGGCTTGCCGCAGAGCTGCGCCACCTGGAAGTGAGTTTGACGAGGGTGCGTGGCCTACTCCGATGTGTTCACGCCTCCTTGCTCGGCACTTCCCAAGGTGCAGTGCGCCTCCCAGTGCGCCTGAAAGCTGTCACCGCTATCTTTGTCTGCTCGGCGCGTGGGCCGAGCTTCTTCGCACCGCACGCGCTGAGCCAGCAAAGATAGCGGTGATAGCTTTCAGCGCACTGAGAGGCGCACTGCCGAAGCTTGGGGAGCGCCGAGCGAAGGGCGTGAACACATCGGAGTAGGCCACGCACCCTCGCCCTAGGCTCACTTCCAGGTGGCGCAGCCTGTACGGCAAGCCACGCGCTCCTCTGTTCGCATTTCATTTTTCCCCGATAGTACATAAGGGGCTCCGCGTGGCGAGCCGCAGTCAGTTTTCGCCTCAGCGTTCGATCCTTGCTGCTTCGCCGCCTTCGACGCCCGCGACGCTCTGTTGTTATCTTTTCTTCCTTTTTATTTTTGGGCACAAGTTCGCCCCATTAAACGTTTAGTTTCTTCAGTTATCATCGCCTCATCAATTTTCATTCGTGACATTCTGGTGGAGGTGCGGGGTACTGCATTTTATGCCCGTCAAACGTACCCTCCGAAGACACACCGGCCAAGTGACGTGCTCAGCCCCGGCAGGCTACCCTTCGCAGAAGACTCCAACGCCCGAGCAAGCCGCCGTACAAAAGGCCAACTCCCGGAATTCGGACCCCTGCCCCAGAAGCCGAAAAAGAAGACCGCGACGATGAGCTACCCCACCCGTCGTCATCCTGCCTGTCACTCCCCGCACTCCGACGCCCTTTCACGGCGACGCCCACGAGGATGTAGAAGACTGGCTGCATCATTATGAACGTGTAGCCCGCCACAACGGATGGACGGATGAGCACCGCCTCCAGAACCTTTACTTCTCACTTGAAGGCACCGCGAGGCACTGGTATGAGAACCACGAAGCCTCCTTTACTTCGTGGGAACTATGCGCCGCCGAATTAAAGCGGACCTTCATCAACTACCACCGCCGGCAGCGAGCGGAGGACCTCCTCCAAACAAGGGTGCAAGGCCCCAACGAAAGTGTAACAAGCTTTGTTGAGGATGTCCTTCGTCTAAGTGCCCGAGCCGATCCGGAGGCCGTCGAAGAGAAGAAAGTTCGCGCTCTCATGCGTGGCGTGAAGAGCGAAATTTTCGGAGGCTTGGTACGCAATCCCCCGACGACTGTCGATGGTTTTGTAACGGAAGCCACCAATATCGAGCGCGCACTGACGGCCCGAGCAAGCCACTACCACCGACTCGCCGGCGCGCCTGGTGCTCCAACCGTCGCAGCTGCCCTACTGGACTTGAATACCAGCGGTGGCGACAGCCTTCGGGAAATCGTCCGGGATATCGTCCGGGAAGAGCTCCGCAAGGTCCTACCTGGTGCAGATCGCCCATCCTCACCCTCACTCGTCGAGGTCGTCCGAGAGGAGGTTCACCGAGCCTTCCAGCCCGAGACTCCCGTCACCGTAGCAGCACAGGAGGAGCCAGCTATAAGCTACGCCGCAATGGTCCGACGAGCTCCACCAGCCCCGCGCCCGTACATGGCGCCTTCCCGACGTGAACCTCCAGCGCCGCAATACGCCCGACGCCAGGAAGATCGGGCGCACGTTCGCCCAGAACAAGCTGCGGCGAGGAAGACCGACGTGTGGCGAACGACCGATCGACGCCCGCTGTGCTACCACTGCGGTGAAGCGGATCACATCTACCGACGATGCCCCTACCGCCAGCTGGGCCTACGAGGGTTTGCACCCAACGACCCTCGACCACGGCTCGGAGAGCGACCTCGGGACATCGAGGACTACCTCCGCCGCTCTTCATCGCCTGAGTCAACTCCCCGCCGAGGATTCCGTTCACCGTCCCCCGACGCTCGCCATCGCCCTTCCGCCGGTCTCGCCGAGACAGCCTGTCGCCCATCGCTTCCCGTCGGGAAAACTAGGCGCGGCAATGCCGGGAGGTGGTGTTGCCGAAGACGAACGATGCCAAGATCCTCCAAGATTGTCGGAGTCCTCCCACTCTAACGCCGCAACGCCCCGAAACGACGTTTCTGCAACGGTGTCGAATAATCTCAACGTTATCATCGACGGCCACGACGCGACAGCACTCGTCGACACCGGAGCAGACTACTCCGTTTTGAGTGGGAGACTCTCTCGTCGCCTTCGGAAAGTTACGACGTCGTGGGACGGACCGCAGATACGAACCGCCGGCGGACATCTCATCACGCCTGTCGGCAGGTGCACTGCTCGCGTTGAGATCACACGGTGAAACCTGCCCTGTCAAGTTCGTTATTCTGCAAGACTGTTCGAGGGACGTCATTCTCGGAATGGACTTCTTGTGTGAATACGGCGCCATCATCGACCTTGCTGAGAACAAGCTGACGCTTCGGAAACCTGTTCCATCGGCGGAAGATCCCAAAGCGACGTTAGCTGCGGTGCGAGTCCTTACCAACCACGTAAACCTGCCGCCGCTGTCGAGTGTCTTTGTGCCCGTCGGGACCGAAGAAGCCACCCGCGGGGTTGCACTGTCTCCGCGGGGTTGCACCCGCGGAGACAGAAATACACACGGACGCCAGCAATACCGGTCTCGGTGCGGTACTCGTTCAGCGACAAGAAGGGGCAGAGAGAGATAATCGCTTACGCAAGCCAGGCGCTGTCTAAGGCAGAACAAAATTTTTCAACGACTGACAAAGAATGTCTTGCTGTCATCTGGGCAATAACCAAGTTCCGTCCGTACTTGTACGGGATCCCGTTCCGCGTGGTCACAGACCACCACGCCCTCTGCTGGCTCGCAAACCTCAAGGACCCGTCAGGACGCCTCGCACGGTGGAGTCTGCGACTGCAAGAATTCGACGTAACCATTGTGCACAAGTCTGGCCGCAAGCATAATGACGCCGACTGCTTGTCTAGGGCCCCAGTCGAATCTCCTCCTGACAGCACCGATGACGACGATGACGCTCGTTTCCTCGGAGCAGTTACAAATACCGACATGGGAGCACTTCAACGAGACGACCCGGAACTTCGCGCCGTGATCGACCACCTCGAAGGTCAAGGAAGTTCCGTTCCGCGAGTCCTGGCCCGAGACTTGTCAAGCTTCATTCTGCGGCAAGGCGTGCTCTTCAAGAAGAACTTCGGAACCAGCAACCCTGCCTGGCTGCTGGTTGTGCCTGCCAGCCTGCGAGAAGAAATCTTTCAAGCATGCCACGACGACCCGACGGCTGGACACCTTGGCTACAGCAGGACGCTCGCCCGGATTCGTGACAAGTACTACTGGCCGAGACTCCCGAAAACCGTCCATCTGTACACACGGTCGTGCCATGAGTGCCAACGACGTAAGAAGCCTCCGACAAAGCCAGCAGGACTCCTGCAGCCGATATCTGCCCCGACTACGCCCTTCCAGCAGGTCGGAATGGATTTGCTTGGGCCGTTCCCAACATCGACGCAAGGGAACCGGTGGATTATCGTCGCGACCGATTATCTTACACGATACGCCGAGACGAAAGCCCTCCCATCGGGAACAGCGGTGGAAGTCGCCAAGTTTTTTGTCGAGTCCATTCTCCTTCGACACGGCGCACCGGAAGTGCTGATCACAGATCGAGGGTCATCTTTCCTGGCACAGCTGACTCAAGAGGTACTTCGGCTCAGTCACACCAGCCATCGACGAACCACCGCTTATCACCCGCAGACCAACGGGCTAACAGAGCGGCTCAATAAGACCATCGCCGACATGATCTCCATGTACGTCGACGTGGAGCACAAGACGTGGGACGAGGTGTTGCCGTACGTTACATTTGCGTACAACACAGCGGTACAAGAAACCACAGGAATGACGCCGTTCGAACTGGTACACGGCCGGACGGTTACCACGATGCTGGACGCCATGCTCCCTCACGTGCCAACCGACGATGGCAACGACGACGCCCAACTGATCTCTCAACGCGCGGAGGAAGCTCGTCAACTGGCAAGAATCAAGATTCAAGAGCAACAGCGAGTCGACGCACGCCGGTATAACCTTCGTCGCAGGGACGTCCACTTCCAACCCGGAGACCGGGTATGGGTGTGGACACCGATCCGCCGCCGTGGTCTCAGCGAAAAACTCTTGAAGCGCTACTTCGGACCCTACAGAGTGCTTCGTCGACTCGGGGATCTGAACTACGAGGTGATGCCCGACGGAACACGGACTTCATCACGCCGCCCTCCACGACCAGAAGTCGTCCACGTCGTGCGCATGAAGCCGTACTACGCTCGATAAGACTGTGGACCTTATGTGTTCCAAATGACTCTTTAGCTTACCGTTCTTTTTGTTTGCTTTGTTTTGTTTTGTGCTGCATCGGGGCGATGCACTTTTTAAAGGGGGAGTAATGCCGCGCGCGCAGCTTGCCAAGTAGGCAGCGCGCGCGTGGCCTAACGGTTATAGCGCCTGCCTACCACGCGAAAAGCCAGGGTTCGATTCCTGGCCGCGGGGACGCCTTTTTGTTGACATCTAATGTAATGTTCTGGTAAATTCGAGAACCGTGTTGCTTGTTCGAGGTCAGAAAGTTCTACACGCCGAACCTTCTGGGCCGATTATTCCAGAAGCCCACGCATGTACATAAGGGGCTCCGCGTGGCGAGCCGGAGTCAGTTTCGCCTCAGCGTTCGACCTTGCTGCTTCGCCGCCTTCGACGCCCGCGACGCTCTGTTGTTATCTTTTCTTCCTTTTTATTTTTGGGCACAAGTTCGCCCCATTAAACGTTTAGTTTCTTCAGTTATTATTGCCTCATCACTTGTCCATTCGTGACAATATTGCTGATAATCTTCCAAGCGACCAAGTCACACGTATTTTTAGATACGTTGACGACTACCTCGTCCTTCTCACTAATCGTCCGGAAGAGAAGAACACCAACGTAGTTCACGACATTCACGCCACCTTTGTGAAACATTCTCAAGGACTCAGATTTACACATGAAGTTCTCACAAGCAGCGTCCTTCAATTTTTAGATTTGCGAATGACCTCCCAGGACAACTCATTTGTGCTGGATGTATCCACCAAGATAAAAAGAAAAGCTACTAATATTCCACTCACCACATTCCAAACTAACCAAATGAGGAATCGCGACCAATTGCTTAAGAACGGCGTTAAACAAGTCGTGTCACCATTCAGCCGGAGAGAAGTTTCACCAACCAGATCCAGCGACTGCAAAGTTCGGGATGCCCCGTGTCCATCTTTACGGATGTGGCAGAAAGTAGATTAATGCATGAAGAAATACAAGGCCGAGGCAAAGAGAACAGAAGCCGACCAGTCATAGTGCCGTACATCCATTGCATATCACATAACTTGAAAAAGGTAGCCAAGAGGTTTGATGTCAGGGTGGCGCTTTCTGCACCTGACAAGTTTAAACGGCTGTGTCCAAAAATCAATTCTCAACACGACAAACAGGACAAATGCGATGTCAAGCATGTAAGCAAGTTTGTGAACTGCCTTAAAGGCGTAGTATGCGAGATCTTGTTCTCCTGTGGGAAGGTGTACGTGGGTCAGACTGCCCGAGTGTGTGAACATGAGATTGAGAGAACATGCACTGTCTCTGAAATCATCACCCGCGGGACATCTCGCTCTACACGTACGAGATTGCTCCGCCCATTATTCCAATGAACGAAAATCCTAACGCAGTTCAGTGATCACAGAACAAGAGAAATTTATGAGGCGCAAGTCACAGCAGCTAAAGGGGATACGTGCATCAGTGCACCGTCGGTAGCCTTATCGGCGAAGGAACTGCACTACTTACAATCTTTTGTCTGAGAACTTCGTTTAACTAGATTAATTTTCAGAGTCCTCTTCTTCCTTTTTTCTTTTTCTTTCTTTCATTTTATTGGAGTAGGTTTTCATTCCAATTTGTTATTGCCAATTTTTTCTTTTTTAATTTTTTTGTGTTTCATTAGTGTAAATTTTAAATTTTTACCCCTGCTTTTTTTTATTTCTTAATTTTGAAGTAAAAAATAATTGTTGCTTTCTTTCGTCTTGGTTAGTCTTCTTTCTCATTTCGTATATGTCCTTTGCACTTCTGCTTTATCTTCCTTTGATTTTTCACTAAATATCAGTTGTGAGTCAGCGCCTGTCCATGTCTGTGTTCTTCCACTTGTCCTCGTCTTTAGCGCCACCTTTAATTTTGTAATCATATCATTGTTTTCAATATATTTGCTTGTGCGGCCATTGTGCGCCATCATGTTTCTGCTATTGTCTATATACTATACATATCGCCCGACCATTAAGCCTTGACAACAGAGCTCCGCCCTTTGAGTAGCAAGTAAAGTTTTATCTCTATCTCCGAAGTCCTGATAAGGCGTTCCGGTAATAAGCAATTAAGCCATATTTCTTCTTTTTTGCTTTCTAGAGGGAGCTTACAAGACATTATTATTAGATGTTGTCTTGATTGTGAAAGGAGGCGAAAAGCTCAAAGAAAAATGCGAACACGAAAGGGTGACCATTGAATTAAACGCATAATGAACGCTGCACGCAAGATTTGTGACCCACAACTAAGGGTAACAACGGATGGATAATATTAAATTTGCAAACAAAAGCCCGGTTTTAATCAGTCACCCCAATATTAGTCACCGGCGAGTTTTTAAGAGCTGCACAAAATAAGGCAATATGGTATTTGCATTGAAATAAACATAACGATGCTCACGAACTCCTCACAAATGCTCAGGTACTTGAGAATGTATCAGATCCTGCTATATTTTGTTCTGTTTTTAAATCCTATCAGCATGACTTAACGTGTCCCTCAGGTGTGCTTGATTTTTATACACTTAACGGTCGACACAAATATAATTAATATTTCTTTGCCTTCCGTTAAATTCATAATTTAAAACAGTCACCTTTTATTGAGAAGAGGTATATTCTAATAAAAAATGAATTACAAAAACCTTTAAAAATTCAATATTTAAAGTTCACTTTGAAAGTTATAGTTTTCGGCCGTCACACAATCATAGCACGATATGATAGCACACGTTTGCTTCCCTCTGTCAGCACTATGATAAAACCAGCAGTGAAATAAATTGAATTGATTGATTGAATTTCTCTTTATTATTATGGTAGCAACCGAACTCAAAGAAGTACTCATGCAACAAAGTTATCATCACTATCATGGCTGCTGTTTGCTAGGACGTATATTTGTCGTGATTCCGTATCTTTTACATATATGATACATTTTAATTTGCTCTTTGGACTCTTTCAGGTATGCAGCCAGATACAGAAATTACTGGAGAGAGCAGAATGTTGTCCACGAAGACTTCTCTCTTATATTTGCAGCGGGTAAACGAATGTTGTTCAAGGTGAGCATTGTTTTCTTGATATTCAAATTGTAAATAGATAGTTGGAATGCAACTGTTGTAACTTTCTTATCCACATATGCTCGTGTCTGAACGAAAGCGTTTTCGATCTATAATAAGAGGGATTTATAACTGCAATATTTTGTGCACTTCTCAATAGTGTTTACTGGTTTGTTTTGAAACAGAAATATCAGATCATATTAGGAGCCGTGAGTCTTTAGGTGCGCGAGTTCAAGAATTACTTCAGAGGGTTAAGGCTACGAACAATAAGCGATCCGTTGTAATAGCATCACTCTTGAAAGAAATTATATTTGCGTATACCACTCATATTCTATATTAGCATAAAAAATTAACACACCTGCAGTTTTAAGAATAAAGAATGCAAGGGTCAATTTGAGGTTTATAGTCATGTTTATCTGCTATCTCTGTCACATGGTGCATAATGGTTGTTGTCTCCCCAAATCTTCAGATAATTTTAACATTAGCGGAATTATTATAAAATAGATGAGGCACACAGCGTCACTAATACATGTGTATATTACGTCTATAAGATAAGGAAGAGTGTATTGGACCACTTAAAATGGTAAAGTCCGCTATAGTTAATTTTGAAACTGTTCTTCATATCAGTCTTTTGTGTGTTATTATAATATACGGGACGCATGGGTGGATGTGGGTTTTCTATTAGAGATTACACGGATAAATCCCAAATCACTGCATGAATGATCACCGTTCACGTCGAACTTATATCTTATATCTTCAAAATGCGATTAAAGTCCCGATATATCGCAATATCTACATTCTCGAAAAAGCATCGCGTATTTGGTAATTCGAATGAATGTCAAACTGCACGTGGACTCTATTTTTGTATGCGAATTCGCTACATTATAATTAGGCCGTATACCTTCTGGTGTTTATGTCAAAAATCGACCAATGTTTTGTGGTGCTTATTTATTTCCAAAATACCGGTGCTTTTCTGTGAATTTTCTCGTGCATGCTTTTAAAACGAATTTTATCGACGGGAAAAACGCGAATGGAAACGAACAGTCAAGACGAGAAACGGTTCAACTTTTATTTACATCTATAAATTATGCTTCATTATTGTAATATATGGTGATGTGACTGATCAGATAACGTCAAACGTGCACAATCATGGTGTTTGTTATGTTTATGTACGTGATCTATCATATCAATCATGAACAGAAAAGGCACAGTGATTTCCACTTCTGGCGCTGCTTGATTGCTCCCATTTCCTCGTAGCGCCGGCCGCGGCTGGGATTATCTCTTACACCGTGCTCTAAACTTAAAGGGGCAATGCAACAATTTTTGTACTTTGCGCAAATACCGCTCAGAACAGATCCCTGACGTTAATGACCTATGATACACGCGTTCGTTTTTCACCCCACGCAATAGAAGTCCCAGAAAAAAAATAAAGAAAACAAGCAGCGTTCGCCCCCTCAACTCGCAGCCAGAACAAGCGGCCACGTGATCTGGAGCCGATTATATGCCGCCAATGTTGATCATAGCCACGCGCTGTGGCTGGCAAAGCACAGGACACGCGCTGAGTTCCAGACATTGTTATGGCTCGGCTATTGTCGTCGATGCAGCGATTGGACACGGGCTACTACCCGAATGCTTCTCGAGCTAGTAATTATCACGAGCCCAAATCGAGTGCCCACGCAATGCTCGGGTCCAATCTATGAACCACATTCAAATATCGTCATATGGGTGTACTGCGATCCCCACTTTACGTCATCAAATTTTGCAAAGGAGAGATTGAATGAAAATGGTCGCTCTTGTCTTTGAAATTACACCGCAACAAAGGAGTTTTTTGGCAAGTGGCGTTGCGTGCGAGAATCCTTGACTCCCACTTGTGCCAGTAAGCTCGTGTACAGTTAAAAACATTCCAATTAAATATCGTTGCACCGCTCCTTTAAAACCCTCTGACACGCCAAAAAAATAAAATTTTTTTTCATGCTAGGCGTTGAAATGGCATATCAGGACATCACAAAAAAATTGTTTCACTATAGAGTTGCGTAGTTCTTTTATAAAAAATAGAAATACGAGGCCCAATTCAAAGTTCCCGCCGTGCACTGTGACGTAACAGTGTACCGCAAGGTGTCGGGGCGGTCAGAAGGGAGGCATCGACCTACGTCACTAAAAGTGGGTTCGCCGGAAGTCACTTGAGTTTCACTCCTCGTGCTCTCCGCGACCGTGCCTAAGACTTTTTTTTATTTCTTTTTATTCTGCTCTTCGTACGAGCGATCGTAGAAAACGAAGTTTCAGTTCCACTAGCTCTTTATCGCTGCACCGTTGGTTAGTTTGCGTGCTGTAAAAGTTGAGGACGAAGAGTCAGTGGATCGACGTGATGGAGGTCAATGATGAAAGCGTTGCGAGTACAAGCCAGTGTACGAGTGCATGCCGTCAGTCCGATGATACAGAGCTATACTGGGCGCAAAACAAGCTATCCAGTTTTGAAAAAAAAAATTAGAACGCTCGCAGAAATTAGGATTGCTAGCATTCGACACGCCCGATCGCATTGCTGAAGGTTCAGACACCGAGGTCGTTGAATCATCGGATACTCTCCAGGCTGAAGATGCCTGCCGTCTAAAGAATACGAACTGGTGAGTGTACCAAGTACAAGTAAACGTCGAGCATAAAGTACGTGTTTTGTCTAGAACATGAGTAGAACTTGTTTACTAGGTGCACATGCGGCCGATGTATGTCTCTCGGAAATGCATGCAGTGTGATCTCTTCTTCAGTTGCTGAAATACCGGGACAGTCCCTCACACAGCACCTTCTAGGCATTGTAGTTGATCACGTCAATTCACTGACTCCGCTTCTTCTACCTTTACAGCAACATTAAGCGATGAAAAGCAAATAAAAGAAACCTTGTCTGCTTGGATCGCTCGTGGAGGTGCGGAAAATAACAAAAATAGTTTAAAAAAAATATTACACGCGCTCGCGGTAAGCACGAGGAGGGATACAACTCACGTGACTTCCGGCGATGCCTCCTTCTGACCGCCCCGACACCTTGCGGTACACTGTTACGTCACAGTGCACGGCGGGAACTTTGAATTGGGCCTCGTATTTCTATTTTTTATAAAAGAACTACGCAACTCTATAGTGAAACAATTTTTTTGTGATGTCCTGATATGCCATTTCAACGCCTAGCATGAAAAAAAGTTTTTTTTTTGGCGTGTCAGGGGCCCTTTAAAGGGGCACTTAGTAGGACCCTGCGATAGTCTGTTCTTGTCGTAACAGATTCTACGGGCCCTAAGCATCCTCAAAATCCAAAATTACAACACGCCACGCCCTTTTCTTGAGGAGTTTTCCCCTCAGGAAAGGTGGGGCGTACCCCAGCAACGGTTTTAGCGCGGTGATGATGGGCGCTCGTCGGCCAGTCGCAAGCCGCCTCGCTCGGAGAGGCGGCTTGCGATTGGCCGACTAGCGCCCATCGTCACCGCGCTTCCACCGCTGCTGGGGTACGCCTACCTTTCCTAAAAGGAAAGATCCGCTCAGAAAAGGGCGTGTCCCGGACCTTTCGTCATGTTTTAATAGGAAACTCGTCGTCGCGCGGGTTGTAATTTCTGAATTTTTAAGGATGCTTAGGGCCCGTAGAATCTGTTATGACCAAGAACTGATGATCGCAGAATCATCTCCAGCTCCCCTTAAAGCTAAAACGAAGTATAAAAAAACACAGATGTCACCCCCGCAACCCCCCCCCCCCCTTTTCCGGATACGCTTGGACCAAACTTCGACCCAAACAATGTGAAAAACTCTTCAGACCACCCAGGTAGGGTCCACAAAGAAGTAGGACAACCTTCTAACAAAAGAGCACAATGAGGCTAGATATGGCAACTGCACTGACAGCACTGGACAGAAAAAAAATTATTGATTACTAAGTGACCTATGATGGCCAGTCAACACAAAACAACCGTAAAAAACACATGAAAGGAGCGAGGTTGACGATTGTATACATATAATTTTGAAGTGAACAAAAAAAAAAAAAACTTACCGCTTGTAAAGAATATTTCAAAAATTTTTTTTTGTTTTTGGTTTTAACCAATTTTTTTATTTTCTTCACCGGCGGATGTTTATCGGTGTTTTTGCGGATAAGCCCGAGAGACAAGGTGTTGAACTGTGCGAGTTGGTAAAAAAAGTTTCACATGGTGAGTGTAACAAGCTTCTGAAAACGAGGACGATAAAGGAGACAGAGACGTCAGGGGACAACAGCCGTATTCGCAACCGAAAAAGTATTGTTTGGAAAGGAAAAGAGAACACATGCGTCAGTACCAGATAGCACAATGTGCAATCAAACAATACGACCTCCACGAGGCTGACGTGTGTGTTCTCTTTTCCTTTTCAAATAAAACTTTTCAGTTGCGAGTACAGGTGTTGTCCCTTCTCGTGTCGGTTTCTTTATCGTCCTCGCTTTTTGAAGCTGTTACATCCACCATGTTAAACCCAGAAAGTTTATGGCCGAATTATAATACACAGGGCGTTTTATTTTAATTAAAACATAATTTCCGAAAAAGGGGGAGAGCGTCAGAGTGCCATCCATGTATATATGAGGCTCGGTGGACATTAGATGGGGGAATAATCGTCATGGTAAGGTAGCTAATTGACTGAAACATTTTAATTAACTTTTTTTTTAAATTATTGGTTTTACTTGTTACCTTGCAATAGCGGTATTGACGGCAATTACTAAGAGGCCATTACAATTCAAAGCATTTGGGAAAGGGCAATCGTTCATTAGATATTAATTGATTAATTTTCACGTTCTTGTACCATTTAAAAAGTTCACAGAAAAAGAGCTCCACAAGCAGTGCCCACAATGACGCTTAGAAGAGTGGCATAGTCTTTTCAGTGGCCTTGTCACTTGTGTCGTCAGCGCACCCACGAAGGTCGCTGCCGAGATAGCAACGGCAGGATTAAAACGACTACATCACTTCTCCCAGCGTCATTGTGGGCAGAGATTTCAGTGCTCTTTTTGCACTCATTTTTTAAATCGATAGCTTCACGGGCGACACTTTGCAGAGATTTCGACCTCGTGGGCTGTCGTCGCCGCGCGCGCGAAGAAGGGAAAAACCTTTGTTGTTTCCCCTCTTGTTGCGAGGAGAGGGAAGTCGGGACTTCCCGTCGGCCGTGCCGCGCGAAGAGAGCAAAGGGGCAGCCCTGCCGTCCCGCCAACAATGGCGCGACGAAGGCAGAATCTTCGTGTCGTCTGCTTGAAAGACTTGTTTTCAAACATTACTCGCGTTATGCGAAATCCCACTTTGGCAGTACCCAGTTGCTACGCGTAATGTTGGATGGGTTTAAACTTCCACCGCGCTTACCCAC
>JAZHYW010020753.1:0-16990 GCA_037355805.1 Ixodes ricinus
CTCCACGGCGGCCCCACGGTCGTGGCTGACTAAGGTGTGCCTAGTGCGTGCGTCATTGCACACCGTACACGTCACGTCGCAACCATCTGACTGAGGTGATTCAGCATCTGGCTGAATACAAGGTGGTGCTGAACATTGTAACTGGTAGAAAACGCCGACTTGTTATGTCTGACTTACATGATCCGCTTCTGCTTGAAATGATCAGTTTCGACATCAAGCACCGCTGTTTCCGTCTACAGTTATTTTGCAGCACAAGGGACCTCGCAACTGAAAATAGCGAGCAGAATCTCATTAGGAATATTTAGGCGATTCACAAAAGCTATGCGATGGTAGCGGGAACGAGGTGGAGCTCGAGCGGCCGACCGCTCTGCAGAGCCCGGCCACCCTCTCCCTCTTACCGACGGCCGGGCCGCTGAGTCATGGAGAGGATTCTCTGTGGGGTGGCGTTCGTTGAAACTATGGCGCGCGCCAGCCAATAGGAATGCATTCATCAAATCGCTGTTACAGACTACAGGCTTTGCTCCATAGGACAGGGAAATTTAGGTGCCGTTTGGCGACGCTTCAAAAGCTGATAACGCCGGTTGGCTCAATGAAACAGTTAATGCTTTCGCATTAAAAAAAAAAAAAAACCGGCAGGCCAAAGCATTCACGTTACCTAGCCACTCCTTCCAGAAGGTATGTGCGGGTAGCGAACCTGCGGCTTCTGAAGAATGACACTCTTTTTATTTATTGCAAATAAACGTATAGTTTGACTAATAAACTTGATGAACGTCATTGAAAACAACCGTATAAGTGAATATTCGAAGGATTTAAAGCGCGTGGTGCGCTAAAGTTACCACTCAAATAACGTGCGCAAGGTGGGTGGTTCGGAAACGTACAAGAAACAAAACAAAAACGCGCGAGCGTGTCGAATTGGGACTCATTTTTGTGACGAAGTGACGAGGCGCCGGAGTGCCTCTCGCGCCAGCTCCTCGTGCAAGCCGCTCCCTAATCTGCTCATGATCGTGATCACGATCGAAGCAGGTGGACATCCGTTTATTCTAGCTAATGCTATGTTCACACTACTAAAGCCGCTCAATCTGTTTACGTTTGTCTTGCAAGTAGCGTCAAATGCGCCAGTGCACAAGGCCCGTGTCTGGTGCGGCCCTTGGAAGGTAATGGCGGCGCAGCGCTGAATTGAGCGCCGCTTTGGAGCGAATGGCCGCTCGTGGCACGTGTCTGGTGTGTTTCCACCCCAATGATTGGCGGTATTTGACCAAAAAAATAAAAACGCCTTTATCAAGGAGATTTACATCTGCCTAAAGCCCCTGGATGTGTTTGCGTTTGTTTTCCAAGTAGCGTAAAGCAAAACAGAGCGCGAGGCCCGTGTCTCGAGAGACCCTGGGAAGCAAAGGGATGCGCAGCACTGAAATGAGTGGCCCCTCCTTGGAAACGAATGGTAGAATGGTGGCGGAGCACCCTCCCGTGGCACGTGTCTTGCGCGGCGGCCAGAGGCATGGAGCCCCTCGATGTGTTTGCGTTTGTCTTGCAAGTAGCGTCAAATGCGCCAGTGCACGAGACCTGTGTCTCGAGCGGCCCTTGGAAGCAAATGGCACAAACACAGCAATGAACGCGCCCTCGTATGCTTTTATGGAAAGATGTATACTCCGTTACTGGCGCGGGCGCGTGGCTTCATTTATGGTTTCGTTTGCGCGAGAACACGTGCAAAGTTCAAAGTTTACGGGACATTCGTGGTTCGAATGAGGCATGGAATCCAGTTCAAAGAGTAGATTTGCATGCGACATATGAAGCACAGATGTCCTGCGGAATAAGTTATAACTAGGACTGGGCGTCAATTTTAATCGAATAATTATTCAATGGACCTATTGCTATATTACCCAAGCATGAAGGAGAATGCTAGGATTGGTGTTCCACGGGCCACACGCGCACGCCTTCCCCGTATAAAAGATTCGAAGTAAATAACCAAACTAAAGCGTTGACGAACGCGCGTGCAAGATGCCATTTGTTTTAGGCCTTTTCTTTAGGACAGTTAAACGTTGGGACAGTTACTGCTGCAGACGCCAGCACGTGCGGCGCGTGGAACACCATTCCCTGCATTCTCCTTGATGGTTGCGTAATTTAGTAATAGGCCTATAGGTTCAGCTGCGCTAAACGGACAATCGCATGGCGTTGAAGTAGCTGGGGGCACATATAACCTTCTCCACTTCTTTCGAGTCACACATCTCGCCCCTACAGTTTACTTTAGGTCAAAATTTCACCTAAAGTTTGCTTTCATACAGGTGTACTCGTACACGTGCGTGGTGAAAGCGTTAAATTTTTAATTTTTCCTTTGCCAAAATTTAACGGATTAACTGGTTAAAAATTTAATCGCGATTAAATCATTAATTGATTCATCGGTAGGTTATTAGATCAAGTGCCCAGACCTAGTTATAACGCAACGTAGGAAAACATAAGCAAACGCCCCTGTGTGAGTGGACATTGCCTCGTTCAGCAGTTTGAAGAGCAATGGCCGGGCTAGAGTGAACAGGCGCGATCTCTTACGGCCTTTGCACCGGGAGTATAGTTGTTCCCTGCGGCGGCAGCTTGGATGGGTCGCTGTAACCCTACCGATCCTACAGCGCTTTAATTCCTTCTGAGAGTCACGTCCTCCTCACCGTGTTGTCCTCTTTGCTCCGGGGCTGAGTTGGATAAGTTTATAGAGTAATTAGACCTACAGGTTGTGAGGCCGGCTGCCTTCAGGGACTTATGCGGAACACGTCTTTCTCTTCGTCTCCTTAAGAAACAAATTTGTATAGACAAGCATTGTATTATTGTAAGCCGAAACTTATTTCAATCGGCTCACTACAGTTATTTCAAGCAAGTATAATTGCACACATTTTTAATCGCAGTGGTCGGGGAACAGTTGTTCAGGATGGCTCAGGCAGCGTTGGGCATGGTTGTGTGGTCGCACCCCTACGCGGCTAAAGAAGTCCCATTGCTCCTCGGCGAGAGTGAAGGCCACAAGGAAACCGCTCTCTAGCCCTGTCATGCAAGAACATGGCAGGGCAGCACTGAGCAACTCGCTTGAGTTTATTTCGCATCACTCATTGCCGGGACTCCGAAAAACGAAAGAGAAGCGCGAGAAAACTTCACGAGTTGTGATCCTGGGCCGGCTTGCTAGAACAGCGTCTCTGCTGAGACGCGACTGTCTTGAGACGCGGCTTGAATCCCGCTCAGCTCGAGCGCTGACTTTGGCATTGCTTTCTTTCCCACAGTCTCAGCTGAGACGCTGTTTCAAGCAAGTCGGACCTGGCTGCTTATAACTTGTTGCAAAGGACAAGGGTCGTGGTTGGTGTAAAGCGCAAAGTGGAAGCTTGGAGTCGTTGCATTGTTAAACCAACACCATGAAAGTTGATCGTTTTACACTGTTCTTATTTGAATAAATATAATAAAAATTAATCCAAAGAAAGACAATTCAGTGAGGGTTTCGCACATGTGCAACGCTTTTGATAGAGCACTATCATGGAAAAGGGGTTTATTAGACCCTTTTCCTGAGCCTCAGATTTGAGTCACGATGACTGGCTGTTTGTTTCCGTACCAGTCACTGCGGTTTGCACATAACGCTCTCTGTAAGTTGTCTATGAGTAGAGTAACATGAAAACTGAAAATCTCAAATCTCTCCACGATGGCGAACAAAACAGAACCAGCGCGGTTGGAAAGCTGGAACCTTAAAAAAAATTGTTTGTTAAAAATCTTGGAGTGAAGGGAAAAAAATTCCTCTTCGTCGTCATCGTCAGATGGAGTTCAATATTTGCACCTTTCGTGGTGTCGGAACATGGCGGGCAGCATTGAATAGCTTATTTATGCGCACTAGGTGTTTTCGAGAACTTGCTCGCGACCCTTGTGACGCGCTTCTCGTTTTCTTTCTTTTTTTCTTGCAAGATTAACTGACTCACTGCAAGAACGAGGAAGTAGCGCGAGGAAATATTTGATAAAAGAATCCTCTGCGTCAAGGACAGAATCAGCGCCACTTTGCCTGAACTTCTCAACCTCGAATTTCAGCCACCTTTCAAAAGATGGCGCAAGTTCGCGTCGTCTGCTACAACATAGGTTATTTTTATTATTTAGGACAATTAGTATGCTTTAAAATAATTGCAATCATAGGCAGTGATTTTAATTAGAACGATAAAAGCTCTAATTAAAGAATCGTTATTTAAATAGCTGTCCTCTTCTTTGAAACCGGTTTCTTGCGTACAGAGTCGAGCTTCAAAATAGTCCCATGATTTAAAATTATTTTAAACAAATCTGAATATGAATTAAAAAAAATCACGCTTCAGGTGAACCAGCTCAGTTCCTCTAGCATACAATTAAAACAAAATTAGATCAGATGCCAGAACGCTGTCTGAGAAAACCAAGAACGCGTTAAGGGAATTCTTTAAAATTTTATCACAATCAAGTTGTGTTTACAAAAAAACGGGTGGCGTTGCACTTCTAATATTTTGTATGCGGAGTTCCTATAGTTACCAGGAGCATTCCCTTAAATGTCGTTGCTGCGTTATGATGTGACACTGAGTTACGAGACTTCAAAATTGCATAAAAAAGGCTCTTTTTGAATAAATATTAAAAAATGTGAGTGTGCTAATTCAGAAAAACACGTATACAGGGAACTAGACAAGTCCTTCATCTTTTAATTAAAAAAAATAAGAACGCGTCTTGGATGCATTACAAGTCTAGAAACTTGGAATGCATAGAGGTATGTCTTTGAAAATATCAAAACTTGCACTTTTTGTTTTCCTATTGTGCGTTAAGTTTTAAAGCATGCGTATCATATTTTGCACTAAAAGAGTAATGATGAATTGGCAATTTATTTGCAATAAGAACGAAATACGTAACACGCGCAAAGACGCGACATTTGCACCGCAAACAGGAGCGTTAGCACAGCTGCCACCGGTATTATGGTTGGGGCCGTGGGACCGCCGCCTTAAGCATAATCTGGTTCTGGTTCCGGTCAGGTTGGTTTCGGTTTCGGTTTGGGCGTTTTCTGCTCCGGTTCTCCGCTACCCTTTTCCTTCATTTTCTATCCCTCCCGTTCCTCCTCGCCTGCTCCTCGCTTGGTTCTCGGGGCTTTTCGGCTACCGGAGCCGGTGTTTCTTTTTTTGTTTAAATGTTGACCGCAGTTTTATTTTAAGTTTTAGGATAGAATTTCTGCAAAATGTGTCCAACAATATTTCTGCTTACTGCGCAAAATAGGGGTGTATTTTTGTTTTGTTTTTACTGTGAAACTTTTACGTTACACAATCCCCACGTGCGACACTTGGCTAGGGAGCATTTTGGGGTCAACAACAGTAAGTGGTTAGAAAACATTTTATTGGACCACATTCATTGATACATCATTTACTTCAGACGCTCTGTATGTTTATAAGAAACAGATACTCACAAAAATAAATATGAAGCAGGTCGGCATATTGTACACTTCGTAATAGATTTTAGCGGAGCCAAGTTAAGGAATACGTTCTATGTGGAACATGCTGAATGATCCATTCGCTGTCACGCCGACTCGGGCGCGGGATGTAAATGCAGAAATAAATAAGACATCGCTATCATTACCAGTCATAAGGGTATAATAAGAGTGCAGAAGCACACACCACAGAGAATAAAAGTCTCAATTTTCCGACTACTATAAAAGACACGAATTGGCATAGCTTGAAAATGACTGCGGGCAAGCCATTGCTAAACAATTACAACTCTATTCAAGAAATCTGACAAGGTTGAGACATTCCAAAGTATTCCCCGAAATACATTTGATCACAAAGAGAAGTATGGCTTAAAGAAAGCGGCACAAAACTATATACAAAGTGGATGCAAAAGTGGATATATTTTTCTTGCACGGTAAAATAAAAAGCGTGTAAAAACAAGACCGAAAAAAAAAGGAGGATACATGTCCTCTCTTTTTTCGTCCTTGTTTTTTGCGCGCTTTTAGTATTTTATCATGAACTGTTACCAACTAGCCAAGCTTTCAACCTTGCTGCAATATTTTCTTTCAAATATCTATAGCCTCTATGCACTATTTTCTATAGAACATTTTGTATAAAGTCCAGAAAATACATTTGCAAGGGGACCGTGATACGCATTTGCTGGAAATAAATGAAACAAATGTTTGGGGTGAAAAGCTTTGCAGCGCTCAATTAATAAGCACTGTCTGTTTTTTTATTTGGCAGCCGCCTCCGTTAATACGCTATTAACAGTTAAGCTTGTCTAGTTGCTAACTGGCGAGATGAAGAGCGCAACCGAACTTTGTCCAAGTTCCGGTTAAGAAATTGAGACTTTGCCAGCACAAGCGTATTGTGCGAAACAGCTCCAAAAACCATTTGTGGCACTCTGAGCAAAGGCTAAAACCACCCAGACCTGAAAGTGTGTGGTATAAGGCAGCACAAACTCTTTAAACATGCGCCACACTTTCTATTACGGCTAGAATGTGATTTTGTAGTTGCTGAATGAAATTAAAGGCAGACTGTCATGGTACTACTAGGTTCCCGAAAAGTTTTCCAGGCACGTAGTATTCGTTAAGCACAAGAAAGTACTGGTGAGGCCTAGTCAGGTCGTCGGGACTCATCCCTCTGCATCTGAGAACAGGCAGAGCTGTAGGTTGTCTGTTCAAGTAAAAGCTTGATAAAATAGCCCCCAACGTAATAAGTAGACGAGTCATCAATTATTTTAGACCCGATGTCTGATGTTAGCTCAAAAATATCTCCTAGTGGCGGGAAGTTATTACTTGGAATACATTCCACATTGTCTGCAATTCAACTTTCATCATGCAAAAATATTGAACACTCCTTGCGAGGTCAGCCTTTTTCATCTTCTTCGTTTCCATTGTTCGACAGTTTGAACAGTATCTTTATCCCTATGTGTTTTATTCCTGACGTGAATTGATACAGATTTGGGTTTGTATTGCAGCCCAGCATTTGTTGTATCGCTCCAAAAATGTTCTCAAGTGAGTCTTGCTGCAGGCGTCGTGTAAGTAAGAACTTAAAGTTACGGCTGTTCGAAAGCTCATCTTAGAGCATTAGGACACTCTTTGTAGTAACTTGCCACCCTGTGATGGTTTGTGGCTGCTCTCCTCCTTTGGAACTTCCGTGCTGAAATCCATTCGAGTTGCTGGTGAAGGAAATCGAGTACCTCAGATTCTCCTTTCAAAATGGCATGACGCAACTTCTGCCCTGTCTTCTTGAATTGTGAGCTATTTAGAAAGCTATCCATTCTATCACAGAAATAGGCTGTAGCCATGGCTGCCTCAGGAAGCTTCTTGGCATAAACAAAGGATAGGATTGCAAGACAGACTGAGGTACTCAGTACCTGTGCGGCATGCTTTAGTTTCATGTTACTGTAAGGGTTTTTTACAAATTGTGTCTTTCGGTAAGTTTCCGGAGCCCATCACAACCTCATCTCATGGGTCGAACGATAAAGTTCAACAATATGGCAGCAATCAATGACCTCATTTACAATGCGAAGTGTGTGTGCTTAGAAATTGTTCCTGATTGTTTTGATGAGGTGAGAAACAACAAAGATAAAGATGTTCGTTGTCAACTAAAAAAATGGCTTTTCAACAGACATCTACCACCTTGGTTGACCAAGCTTACGTTTGAAGCACCCTGATCACAGACCACAGTCTTTACTGTGAAGCCATCAGTCTTAAAGGGGTCAAAACGCTTTCCAACACTTTCCTGCTGACTTTCCTCCTCAACTCATAACTCGTGCATTCCACCAAACAGTTCAAGAAGGCGAAAGAGGGGGAGGCCCTCTTGCTCCGGGAATCCGGTTGTGTGTACCCAGACAGAGCCATAGTCCCCCTAGAAGATATGCCCGTCGCTCAAAATTCAGACAAAGTTGCTTTCCCCCAGCCCGTTCACCCCGATGCTGACAGTGCTGTGGAAGCTACGTGCTCGTTGGGCCAGCCACACTTTTGCCACGTAATCACGCTCTCTCGCGCATACCACGCGCAGAGAATGAGGGCAGGTGATGAAAGGGAGGCGGCTGATTGGTCCGTCAAGCGCGTAGCTTCCACCACCCGATGACGCGCTTTTGGGACCGCGGATGTATCACAGTGAAAAGGCCGAGAGCTTACAAAGGGAAGGAGGTACGAAATAGTCCGCTGTGTTTTCAAATTTTCGCACTGAAAGTCAGGCTTTTGACTTTCTACCTTTTTTTCTTTTGACCCACTGAACGATGTGCTATTAGTAAAATCCCAATCTAAAATGATTTTTCCCAACCCAAAATTTGTTTCATGGGCCCTTTAAGCTCCCGAATGAGAGAAATGAGGAGACTGCGGATAACCGAAGACGGTGTTGAAGTGTGCCCAACAGTGTATGCAAGGGGCTGAACCCACATCCTGGAAACTCCAGAGAGCACAACAAGCAAAGCTCCATCTGCAACACCGTTCAATACCGTCATCTGTAAATCCATGGACAATGTCGTGTGCAGGATCATAAGCCAAGTTCTTTTTTAAAACAACCTCATCGAAAATCAAAGTGCGCACACGATTGCAGTCCGACTGCCCAACGGAAACAACTGAGCGGGAAGCTCGAGCCGCTCGGCTCCACAAACTCATGCCGAGCATGCGAGTACGCGAGTGGTCATGCGTCACCTTGTTTGATGCAAAGCCGACCGAATACGCTGCAGTGGAAAGCACAGACGGACGGCACGCTCGGCACGGACGAACGACGCACGGACAAGCAAAGGCCATGCAGAATGACGCAGAGGCGACGGCGTGCAGGCAAGCAGGCGGGCAGGTTCACGGCAGGCCATGGCAGGCGCCATTCATCACGTGGTTTTTGTGACGTATTAGATTAAAACTATTCGGTCGTTTGGAGTACTTTAAATAATTTTTAAGCATAACAATTTAAAAAATAAATACTTCTCACAAAAGAGTTCTAACTAATTTTAACAAAAATACAAAAAAGCGCCACGTAGCGGAGGGCATTAAACGCACTATCTGGGCCGTGAATCGGCTTCAGTTGTGTCCTGTCTTTACGTTTACTATATTGCTGTATGGTTCAGCAGGTTCCGTGGGGTGAAACAAGAGAGGGCACGCGAACGACTCCGCTAGCAGGCGACAAACCGGGAAGTTGCCGTTCTCCATCTTTGTACTGTGCCGGCGGGCTGTGCCGAACATCGACCTCTGCTCGTGGCTGCCGTTGTGAAGTCTTTCGCGCTCTTAGAATATTCGTGGCTACTTCAAAATCAACCTATGGCGCTCTGTTGTTTTATTTCAGTAAATGATCAACTAGCGTATCTTTGCTCCGTTACTTCAATAGCTTCCCTAGTGAAAAATACACCAGGCTGAAGGTAGGTGTGACTTGATGTGACACCAGACTTTTCACAGATATAATCTGGGACATTTTCACACCAGCAATCTTGTGTTCTGGTGTGACACCAGAAATTTGGTATGCTGGTGTGACACCAGCAATCTGGTGTTCTGGTGTGACACTAGCAATCTGGTGTTCTGGTGTGGGGGGGATCAGTTGCCGAGTGGGCTAGCGCACTAGGCTAGCGCACATCAGCTCGGAGCACGTGAAGCGAATGCTCGCGCTGCAGAACCCAGGGATCCTGGGCTCCAATCCCCAGCCCTGCCCGTTTCGATCTGGATGAGCATCGTACCGGCTTGCGGTCATGTATCACTACTGCATGGTGCACGTTAAAGACCCCAGGTTAGCGGTTGTACCGCACTGGCTAAATTGCTCATCTACAGCTGAGACGCCAGACGCCCTCTGAGGCAGACTATCCGGCTGTATAAATATACACCTTTGCAAGTGGGATCCCGTCTTAACCTCGAACCGCGCACCGCGGTCAGGCTGGCCTACTCTCCAGCCAGGACGTTCGCTGCTTATCGAACGATGTTGCCAAGAGTCTCTGGCCGAAGCATACACAACTGAGCGCAAGAATAAATTAAAAATATATATATTTATAAAACATGCAGGTGTTCTCTTCGACTGCAAAAAAGCACAAACAGCTAAATACAATACGTAAACCAGCAACAAATCGAAAAATTAGAAAAATATCTATAGCTTCGTTTTACTTTATCTGCAGGCGAAGCCAAAGCTATAAGCGCGAGACCAGCACTTTTTGCGTTTCGCCCCAGCTCGCGCGCTCGAGCGAAGCCGGAACGTACGGAGCTTTCGTGCTCGCGCTTCCAGCTTTGCCATCGCTGGCTCATAAGGTGAAACGAAGCATAGAGTCTCAAAGCTTTCATCAGAAAGCGCCAGAAGCCGCATGGCCATTGCATCAACGATGGCTGCGCTCGCGGCAGCTCTTGCTTCCACGACGTGCTGGAACAGAGTCTGCGATCGTTAAAAAGTCAGAGCTCTGCAACCCTTAAACATGACCCGTCCTACAATATTTGATGCTACGAATCTGAGTGGATACCTCCCCCTGCGTTCCGAAACAGTAAGTGTGTCGCTAATCCAGGCCGTCGGCGACACAGCAGACGCCGCCATCTTGTCATCGCGCACCCCAGTGACGTGCCCACGACCGGCTTTATAGGGGCGACCAGGTCACCCGAGGCAGCGCGAGCGCGCCGCATTTGCTTTTGCTTATGTATTATTTTCTCTGTACTCTGTTTCACCTTATGATGTACACATCGCGACACTGTTAGCGCGAACACGACATCGGCGCATTTTCGCATTTTACTTCTAAATAGGATTAGCGAGCACTAAATTTTATCGCTTACATTATAGAACTAAATAAGCTCTTTCCATAGCAATAATGACTTGGATGACATCCCTTGGTTTCACAGAGAAAAACTCGAAAAACCGGCGATCACCTGTTCGTGCTAACAGTGTCGCGCTCTGTACCGCAGGAAAGGCTACAAGCGCAAGCTCCTCGCTCTGGGGCACATCTCGGCGGCACGAGCTCTCGTGACTTAAGAGCAGCTGCCAACGCTATGAGCTCGCGCTTCTAGCCTTCGCTGCGGTGCAACATAAGGTGAAACGAAGAATAGTTCGCTGAACCGCCACCGCGTTTACTGGCGCCGTCGCTCACCGCACTAGCAGACGCTTTCGCGTGTGTATCTATGTGCGTCCGCTCCCCGACCGGCGACGTTTTTACGATAATAGGCTGTATTTTAAGGACTTTTCTCGTCGTTATTGCGATTGTACGTTCGGTAAAGAACTACAAGCTGATCTAGATCGCATTCTTCTTTGGTCAAAATATAACAGACTTCCTTTAAACTTAAACCAAATGTGCTACCATGCACATCACTGCCTCGCGCCACCCTTCGACCCCTCCAACACGTTTCCTGAACCGAGTGGAGATCCCCAAAACAACGCATATCCACCTCTAGGTGTCATCCTCGACCAGAATTTCGATTTCCATCGCTACGTCCAAAACGCCGTGTCCGGGGAAAGGTGACCTTTTTGGCTTCGTCATTCGGTCCACAAGAAGAGCCAGTCGCGATGTGCCCAGATTGCTGTTCACAGCACTGGTGTTGCCCATCCTGGAGTTTTGCTGCTCGGTGTGGGATTCGGCAACCAGGCAACTTATTGCCTCCCTCGAGTCGGTGCAAAGTCGCGCTTCCTACCTTATTATGGCGCCAACTTGGCTCCCCGAACACCATCTTATCGAGCACTGCACCACCTCCGTTCAGTCGGCAGGGACCCGCTTCCACACACTTTTCTGCTACCGGACTCCTCGCTTTCTTTTTCCTCCTCCCTGCGGCGTACTCGTACTGATGGACTGCAGCCCCTTTTAACCCGCGCGCTTCGTCACTAGAACTCCTTCGCACCCCGTGCAATGCAACTTCGAGGTCCCCCCCCGCCAGTCAACAGTTCACCACCAATCGACAGTGTCTCACTTCGACCATTCACCAAGAGCGTCACGGCCGACCTGCGGAGCATCTAACTCGATATTTTATTCCAATCACGGGAGGGGGCTCCAGCAGGCGGACTGGATGCACCATCCTGTACACTCGCACACCCTATAAATGCTTAGCTCACAATACCAACTATTCTGCTGGAGCCAACTATGATATAGTGACTCATTTTACCCTATTCTATACACACTATGTGCTAGCATAAGCGCATGCCTATTAAATGCGACAGAAATCATCCGAAACCAACGTTATTTCAACACGCTCCCATTGCCTTCCATAGCGGCCGCCGCGCTTTGGTGTTGAGCAAGGGCGGCGCCAAGCAGAACACTCGGTCCCTCCAAGCCGTTCACGTGATATTTCTTGGCCCGCGCGCTTCCATAGGGACACGCGGAGTGAGCAGGTCGCCCCTATAAAGCCGGTCGTGGACGTGCCCCTGGCGCACCCCAGCATGGCGAAAACGTTAGGCGGCGCACGGGAGCCCTTCTTGCAAACGTGTATAAGACACAACAATTTGCTTTGCTGTACTGGTGTGACATCAGGTTTTGTTGTGGTGTGATACCAGAGCACCTTGACTGGGTGTTGCTTTACTCACAAAAAAGAGTACAATGACAAGTTTGACAATAACGCTGGTGTTATAATTACTTTATTAAAAAAAGCACTACAGTAAAGGCTTGGAAGTTTGAAGGCCCGTTCCCACACTTGCAACTGAGTACGACAGAGAGACGAGACTTGTTAAAACCTCTTAATATTTCTTAGGACGAGAGAACACACTGGCACGCCATCTATGGGGTGACCCTAGAACTACATTTCACAAGAGCGAAGGTTTTGCGGTATTTCCGAGGTCCAATGTGCGTTATACTCGTTTATAACCTTCACAAAAGTTTTTCGAGCCAAGAAAGAAAGAATAATGGGCGAGAGAAATAGAAAATATGCCGGACCGCCAAGTTTACACTGCTACCCAATAGATGGCGCCAGTGTGTCCTCTCGTTGTAAGAGGGTTCAAGGAACCTAGTTTTAAAAGGTCGCAAGAGTGTGAACGGGCCTTTACTGTTGTAGGAAGTTAGCCGTGATCAACAGGAGCTCGTCCGGAGCCACTGCCCTGCGTCGAAGAACCGGACGCCCTGTCGTTCCACAATTCTTAGCCTTTCAGCTTGCGGTTGACTCGTGTCTTAGTTACGCTGATCCGTTCCGCGTACCCCTCCGCGCCAGTCATCTTCTCTTCTAAGGAATCATATTCGACAGGTGGTTTGATTTCCTAGTCCAGCTCTTTCAGGGTAGCCTCCTTAAATTGAAGAATATAAAATCTTTCTTCGAGATCACCGATGTCGGTTGGATCCGTGGCCAGCAGAACGCCAATCTCGTTGATGATCTTTGTTTTGGCGGCTGGCAGGGTGGTCCCCTTTTTCTTCAGGCGGTCGACGCCCTCCTGGCTCGTAGTAGCATGATCTGGCCGTTAATTCCCGGGTTTCGGCACCAAAAACTGTAATTATTACTGTAGTAGGTTACAAGTCAAGAAGGTAGCGGCAAATGCCCCTCAAAGGGAATCATATATCCCTCCGCCACCTCCGCATCCAATAGCGTCCCATCGTTTCCGCGACGTCGCGGCCAACGCGCGAAGAGGGATCTTGCCTTTTTGTACATATTTGCTTTATCTTTCGACTCTGACTTAGCATTGTGGAAGCCACGAGAGGGAGATTAGAGTCATCCCCTCCGATCGAAACAAAGACGACTTTTGGGGATTAGGTCCTCCTCCGATGAATACAAAGACTGCTTTCAGGGGCTCGGTTCCCCCCCCCCCCCCCGATGAATACAAAGGTCGCTTTCTTAAAAAGTGGGGGTCGAGGACAAGTTGCCACCACTCTGTGGCCATTATCTATCCATTGAAGCGGAACAAGGAGCGTTTCCAGTGAACTCTTCTTCGACTGCGGAGAGATTTGAAACCGGCGCATCACGCTTGTGGGAGGAGCTTCTCCTACCTTCTTGACTTGTAACCGACTATAGCTTTCTTTGTTGTTTGGCTACCAAACCATGTCTAACTATCTTTAGCTCGTCGGAAGTCAGGAAAGCGCCTCAAAACACACATCTTTTCGACTTCGACACACAAAGAAGACTCCTTTATTTTCTCAAACTTCGACAAGACGGAAAGGAAAGGGAAACTCCCGAAGAGGCGAGCGCCCCAAGCTGCTCAAGGCCGCCCGGGAAAGTGCTGGGGACGAGGGGGACACTTCTTGAGCACAAAGGAGCCCGTCGTGGGGTCTCCGGCGATCACTAAGACGGGACAAAACGAGGCACCACGTCGGGGAAAGGGGTGTCATACAAACTAATAAAAAAAAAAAAAAAACGCTCGCGGACGGGGGGAAAAGTTAACAAAAATACAACACTGTTATCACATCAATCTGCATGGTGCGCACACCAGGCTGCCTGATGGGCACATGAGCCCATGTGATGCGACACCAGTCTTTTGGTGTGCCTACCAGGCTGGTGTGCTCGATACACCAGCATTGCTGGTGGGCCCACCAGATCTTCTGGTGTCACACCACGATTCTCTGATATCTCACCAGGATTTCCTGGTGTATTTTTCATTAGGGCGTGGAGCAGGGATTTCCCAGACTCCCCTAGGGGTGTACACCCCCCTTAGTTTTCCTGGACACCCCCCCTTGAATCTAAAAATAAAAAATAAAAAAAGGAAAAAATAATTTTTTTTTCAGATTAAGTAGAAAACACCACCTCTCAGGTGTATATATAGAAAGAGGGAAACATACATTACGGGTATGAACATTTGGTTAATAGACGTCTGTAATTTAGCTAGTGGACTAAAAAGAAACAGTTTTATATTTTATCTAGCCTCGCCTCGCATCGCCTCCCTGCCCCCGAGCCATTGGGACACCCCCTTGATTAGAATCCTGGGGAAACCCTGGCGTGGAGTCAGCCGGTAGTACTACCCTCAACCACTGCGTCTATTGCGTCAGGAGGGCACGTTTTTATTTATTATTCCAGACTTCCACTCATTGTCGCTAAAGGCCTACAGCCAGTACGAACTTTTATAGTAGAAAAGCTACAGCAACCGGATTTACTCTTCGCCGGAGATACCGGCCACTCTGACATACATTTCCCCATTTTTTTCTTTTGGACGCAGGTAACAGCGCAGTTGGAGCCGGTTGGCCTTTTAATAAAGCACAGCATAACACGATAACTTGCATTAAAAAATCCGCGCATCTGCGCTTGAAATTTTTAAGATGACGCGATTTTAAAATGAGTTTGAACGTCAGCCGGATGTTAGGTACAGCCCACTCGGCGGAGCAGACGGCGCGCTGGGTGAGGGGGAGGGCATTTTTTTGCTCTCCGCTCTTCCTTGTGAAACGATCTATACTCAGTATAGAAGAGGCTATGTCTTGACACTATATAGCACGAAACACTTGACGCCAAGTATTTGCGGCGAAATGTTTTGGTGGCGCACTCCTATTGTTCCGCCTCGTGTCGTCATTACCTTGCGAACAACAAGTTCGATGGTGTTTGTATGAGCATGGTGGAAGCTTGAAATTATTGCGCTCTGAAACAAACGCTGCTAACACCGTTAAAAATGAACTTCTTTCATTAACCTTATTTCCGTGGGTGAGAAAACCTTTGCTGACGTCATAGTCAGCATTCGGCCAATCGTAGAAGGCCTACCACAGCGAAACTTTCGATCACTCACGTCCACAGCCATATCTCTACTCGGGTGGGCATGCGCACTTTGCACATGCTGGCATGCACAGGGCATCAGTCGGGGCACCTTGCGGCCACGTGCGCTATCGAAAGCGTCACTCTGGTCTGCCTTCCACGATTGCCCGAATGCTGACTATTACTTCAGCAAAAGATTTATCATCGACGAATATAAGAGTAATGCAAGAACCAAAAGTTTGCCAGTACGGGCCGTGTTGATCTCAGAGCGCAATGATTTCGAGCTCACACCATGGTAATTACAAACACCATCGACCTTATTGTTCGCAAGGTACTGACGTCATGAGAAGGAACCGTAGGCAACGTCACTTTGACCGTAGGGGGTGCCACCAAAACATCTCGCCGCTAGTAGAGGTGGCGCTGTAGTTGTTCTAAGATTAAACCTAAGATCGGTTGTCGGCGGTGTCTCGCGCTCGTTGTTGTTCTTCGTGTTTTCGTTCGCGTCATCGGTGCCTTGTCGTAGTCTTGTAAGTGATATTTTCTGGCGCCTGGAACTTTGAGTCGTTCGCCGATCAACGAGCAAGCATGCCGACCTGCAACACTCCTGGCTGTCGCAGCGGGTACGCCTCACAAGTGTCGAAAAGCGAACAGAAGCGTAACCCCTTTATCGACCCGAAGGGTACTGTGCACCCGGAAGTATAGCGAAACGCGATTCTTGGAAAAAGCTCACGCTCACATAAAAAAACTGTGCGATTTGCATTTTCAGTTTGACGACACTAATCGTCATTACTTGCAAATCATCGATGAGCAGACAATTCCAATGGCCACGATCAAGGGGTAATTAAAAAAAAAGATACTGTTTCACGTCTGTTTTCGAATGTCCCAGCATGTTTCTCGAAACCAACCACGAAAAGCAGCAAACGGAACGCCCCCCCCCTCCCCCCTTCCCGAATGAAGCACTGCTGATGCTACAGCCAGTTTTTTTAGTTTGGTGGGACAATAGAGAGTTTTAGTAATACGTATAGCAGCAAACGTAAGCCCCCTACGTTAGCGTTAACGTTGCGTCCTCCATACTGCGCATGAGCCATTCGTACGTACTGCGGCGAGCTATGCGTACGTACGCTCGCTATCGCTTTTTGCGAGCGTACGTAGCGGTCCCCTGCGTAAACATTCTCGTTGCTCTCGTCGCGCACGGGAAAGCGCGAGACCACTCCAGTTCAGAAAATGGCGGCGGTGAGGCAAACCAGTGGAAGTGCTACGCGCGTTGTTCGCTTCACCATTGAAGATGATCTCAACCTTGTGGAAGAAAGAGAAAGAAGAAGAGAAAAAGGGCGAGGCTCGTGGCGGGCCAGGACACGCGGAGTTCGGAGCTGGAGACAGACGGAAGAGCCGGTGCCGAGCAAGGCCACCAACAGAAGACCCGGACTACTAGACATACTTGGCCCTCCTCTTCATCGGACTCTGAACTTAAGTACAAATTAAACGTTT